>CAAE01014779.1:284004-299070 GCA_000180735.1 Tetraodon nigroviridis
AAGAGGGAGTGAGGTGATGGAAGGTGCAAGAGGGGGGGAAGAATAGGGGTTTTGCGGTGATAGAGCGCGGTTGGAAAGGGGGGTGGAGAAAAAGGGTGGACCCCCCTCCCCAGGGGACCCCTGAGCCCCATGTGGGGACCCCCCAAATACACCTAATAGAGGCAATAATAGCATAATAAAAGAGAGATCTGGTGAACAAAACAAAAGGAGCAAGTCCTGTACTCACGGAGACGGACATGGTTGCTCTGTTCACCGCTGCTGCTCAGAGAAAGTGGCCAGTGCGCGGATCATCCATGCAAGCAGCCGCGTCGTCGTCGTCGGTCCGGGGGATCCTGCGCCTCCAGCGCGGCGGGGTCATCTCAGAGTCCGGCCACACGCTCGCCTTTTCCCTGCAACCCAAACGGCCGTTTGAGGACTGGTTTTCCCGACGCAGCAAACGGGTCCGATCGGCTCTCCGCGGCAGTAACACCTGTCTCCCCTCCACGCCCCAGTCACGTTACGTCGAAGGCGTCCCGTTCAGCGAAAGCTAGCGTTAGCTTAGCATCCCACAGATAGACGTGAATTCACTTTGAAAAACCATCCCCACCGCCTGGCTCTCAATGACTAATGTATTCACCCATTAACCGACTTGATTAAAACTAGTACTCCATACACGTCCTAACAAGAAAATATTAGCTTTGGTAGCACGGGTCGTTTCAATCGCTCTCTGGAGCTAAAGCTAAAGTTCTGTTCAAAACAACAATACCACCGCCGGCTAAAATAGCTGGTTTTCGGTTTCGGTCGGCCGATGACGCTCCCTGGGAAAATAATTACATATGCAAATACCTCGTTTTTTCTTCTCCGCAATATTCTTCGCATCAGCGTACAGTCGGCGACTTCTTTTCAGGCGTGAAAATCGGTGGCCATTGGCGTCCGACCACCGTCGGCGATGACAACAGAATGATCTCCGCCTCCTCGGAGCTTCACGTTTACGTCGGCTCCTCGCGGCGCAGCGCACTTGGAAATCAGCGCCAGGGCCCATCCAGCCCCTCGGAGATCTAGTCGGGATTGGTCCCCGCCTCGCCACGTGATTGGATCGCTTCCGTGTGTTGCGTTTACGACCCTCTGAATAAAATCGTGATTCACCAGCCTTGATTGTAAATAGATTGGAAATGAACGCGTTTGCCAGAGGTTACGATCAAAAATTGATGCAACAGCTAAAGTGCAGCTTCTTTTGCGGATACGCTATACTCAAATGTACTTAAAGTAATAAATAAAACAGAACAAGAAATGTCTTGGCTTTATTTTGTCTTGGGTTTATTTTGAAAAATTTTATTTTGAAAGTCTCTCTGCTTTCCAGAAGTCCTGACTGTATATCGGTCAAAAGTCTTGCAACTGAGGAAGTCCAAGGTCTGTGTGTTTTTGTCTTAATATCGACTTCTTTGCAGCTTCGTGGTGAATGGTACATGCACTACTAGGCGAGGACAACCCTATGATCACATTTGCATGCTGTGCGTTGTTTATCTTTGCAATGCAGCCCGTTTCCATAACCATGTTTGCTACTTGTATCTGCTCATAATTCTGGTCCAGACTTTCACAAAGAGTAAACATTCATCAAGCTATTGACTCTTAGTATTGATCATAAATTATTGTGCCCGGATGTTGACCTTTGCCTGTATCAGCTACTGTTTTGATAACTCATCTACCTTTTCTGCAGACACAGGTCATGTTGAGGTCCATATTCAGATGCCTTAGATCCAATCCTGTTGCTGGACAAAGAAACATGTCTTAAAGCAGTCTGACTGGGAAGGTAGCCATATTTACGGCCTCCACAGATGGGTAAGCAATGATGCAGAAATGTCTCTCATGTCGGTGACAAAGCTTGCATTAGAAATAAGCCTCCTCATGTAATAAACATCCAAAATCTTTTGCTCTTTTCTCCTCCTCAGAATCGGGCTAGCCGCAGCACAGGCTCTGGGATCGAGAGGAGCCCACGTGGTGGTGAGCAGCCGTCGTCAGGCCAACGTGGACAAGGCCGTAGCCCTCCTGAGGAGCCAGGACATCCAGGTGACGGGGACCACCTGTAACGTCGGCAAAGGAGAAGACAGAGAGAAACTGATCCAGACGGTATTTTCCTCCTCATCACCACGGTAACTCAGACTAATCCGCCAGTTCACGTGTCATCTCTGCCTGCTCCGGGAGCAGGCGCTGGATCGGTGTGGGGGGATTGACATCCTGGTGTCCAATGCGGCTGTCAACCCTTTCTTCGGAAACACCCTGGACTCCACGGAGGAGGTCTGGGACAAGGTGTGTGTGCCGCAGAGCGCTGCTGCTCCACCGGCCATTCTCTCACCATGAACCCCCTCACCTCTCTCCAGATCCTGTCTGTTAATGTCAAATCGGCCTTCCTCCTGACGAAGCTGGTGGTGCCTCACATGGAGAAGCGAGGGTGAGTGACCGGCCCCCCCGGAGCCCCAAATACACACTCACGTGTCCACTCTTTCAGAGGGGGAAATATCATATTTGTGTCATCTGTGGGGGCGTACCAACCGATGCAGGTGAGTCCCAGCACACCTGTGTGTGTGTATGTGCGTGTGTGTGTGTGGTTTCCATGTGAACACTCAAAGTAAAGTAGGAGGATGAGTCGTTAGCTATCAGGCATCACATTGGGACCGGTTACCAAGCTGGCTCCGAGAGGCCGACGCCACGTCTGCTTCCAGTTAGCCTCAAAGAGTCTTTTTCTCTTTTTCTTTCATTCTGTCCTGTTTCTCTCTTCTCCTCCTCCTTTATCCAGCCATCTTTCAGCAGGATGGTTCCACCATGTCAGTCTGGTCCCGCTCAAGGTTTCTTCCTGTTAAAAAGGGAGTTTTTCCTTGCCACTGTGCTTACCTGCGGGTTCAGGCTCTGGGTTTCTACCTTTATAAAGCAGAGACAATTTTATCGTAAACGACGCTTTTTATTGAGTTGAAATTCAAATTCGTTGTGTGTTTCTGCAGGGACTTGGCCCCTACTGCGTGAGAAGACCGCCCTGCTGGGCCTGACCAAGGTCCTGGCCCCCGAGCTGGCTCAGAGCAACATCAGGGTCAACTGTGTGGCCCCTGGAGTCATCAAGACCCGCTTCAGCGCCGCGGTGAGCAGAAACGTCCGAGTCCCGCGTGTATCAGCCGAGGTGATCTAACCTCCGTCTGTCCGAGCAGCTGTGGGAAAACGAAGCCATCGTGGACGAACTCAAGAAGCAGCTCAGCATCAAAAGGTGCGGCTCAGGTTCGAGGCGTTCACCCAGCTGTTGTCACGGTTACGCTGGTGAACGCTGCAGTGGTTTCCTTTCCTCAGGATCGGACAAGTGGAGGAAATCGGCGGCGTGGTGGCTTTTTTGTGTTCGGAGGAGGCCTCCTACATCACGGGGGAGACCATCACGGCCAGCGGAGGGATGGGCTGCCGACTCTGAGCCCAGCTCTCGCATCAGAGCCTTTTTCAGATATGTTAAAAAAAAATCCTTGCCAGATATTTTAATTTTACTTGAATGACTAAAATGCATGTACTCAAATACAACATTAAAACTGTGAGAAGTTAAAAACAATCCATGGTTATGTTGAAAGGCTACACGTATTGACAACAGTGATTAGAAATCTAAAGTCCACCAGCATCTCCTGCGCTTCCTCATCTGCGTTTGCTGCCCGTCCACAGTAGATCCCTCCGGGCCATCCGGGGTCTGAAGTGCTCCCTCAGCGTGGGAACGTAGGTGCCGTGTTTGGTCCTGCAGTATCGCTTCATGAACAGCTGATGGAGGAGAGCAGCGGAGAGCGACGGCGTCAGAGCTGGCCTCCACCGGCGAGACCGGGTCGCCCCCGGTTACGTACCCTGTCTTTAAAGTTCTTGGTGGCCTCGTCCTCGGAGTCGGCCACGTAATCCTCGCCGTCTCCCGAGAGCCCCAGCATCTCTGGACAACACAGACACGGTTAAGGGAGAGCCACCCGTCGCCTTCTGGTGAAGCGACTCGCCGAATCACCTGCGTTGCTCCGCTGCCGAGAGGAGCTGCTAGTACTCGCTAACGAGGGGCGGTTTCTGTTGAGCAGACACATCCGTGAACAAAAAAATAAAACAATCAGCCCCAAAATCAAGTTTTCTAATGCCTAAACATGAAAGAAACAACAGGAAGAATCAAACTAAATATCTTTATTCAGAAAAACCGGCTACGCCAAACAGAAGTTGACCCCCAGGTCTTATGTTTGAAGCTAACGTTCCAGTAAAGCCTTGGTATGAGTGATGAGGAACGCTTTGCATGGTGGGTAATGTGATCCAAAGTCTCTTACTCTTTATTGTCCGAGGCAGGAAAGGTTGAGTCGGGCTTGCCGGATGGCTTCCGTCTTCTGTGAGGTTGCCACTGCGCGCGCGGGGATTCCGAGGCGCCGCCGCTCTCGGTCATGCCATCGGGAGACACGGGCAGAGCGTCGAGAAGAACTACCGGCTGCCTGTTCAGGCAGGACACAAAGTGGACCGACAGGTCTGATGTTTGCCGCCCTGATCTTCTCTTCTAGGATCCTCCGTTTTCAACACGTTTGTGGCCTGTTCACTCTCTTTCTCCATCTTTATGGCGCTACACCGCTCCTCAAACTCCTCCCGGTCCCCTGCTCCTCAGATCTGACCTTGCTGTCCACTTCCGCCTCCTCGTCAGACTCACTTCGATCGGGCTGTTTGCGTTTTACCCTGCCTCTCGGTTTCGCAGCCTTCCTCTTATCCGGTTGTTCTCCACCTGCTTGCCCCGCTCCGACTTCGGCCCCACCACCACCCCCATCGACCCTCTTTTTAGCAGACAACATCACCGGCGCATCTTCATTGGATATTATGCCGATCACAGGTGTGATAAACGGCGTTTCTGTCTGCGTCTGTGTGTCGTCTGAGGGACCTGCGTCGGCCATTTTGGATCCGGTTGGTTCTTTTGAGGCCGCTCTTCCCGAAGGTGGCAGGGAAAGGGAATCCAGGATGGAGTCTCCCATGTTGGGAGGAAGAGATGCTGCAAAAACCCCCCAAAAAATTTAGATTCCCAAGCACTTCCTAAATGTGATTATGACACGGAAGGGTCTGACTAGCATGGAGCTAAGCAGCGGTTGATTGGTACCTGCCGCCTCCAGGTGACCCAGGCACATCTGATGCTGAAGCAGAATCTTCAGGAGCTGAGGCTGGGTGGCCGCACGCGCACATTCCTCCAGAACAGGTGGAGCCTCACTGAGCCAGGACACCGTCTGGTGGCAGAGACGAGTGGACGTCAGCGTGGCAAGAAGTCCCGAAAGGGAGAATCAACGAGGCACTCTTACCCGGGTCAGGCTGGGAACGGGAAGCAGCTGGTCCAGTCGGATCAAGAACTCCCACAGAAGATTCTGCAGCTCCTGGTCAAACTTTAGACCGTAATCCACGGGAAACTCCTCCTGCCGGGCAGAAGGATGGAAGATGTAACATCAGCCGAGATCAGAAAAAAGCTAGAAGGGAACCAGAGACCCTCACCTTGAAGAACCTCTCCCTTGCGGCCACATCTGTTAGCAGCGTGCGAACCAGCGAATGGAAATCTTCCACCGTCCTGTGGATCTTTACATCCTTCTTCTAGGGCAGAAAACGGCATAAATTAGGCTCTTTCTTTGTCATCAGCTCAGCATTTTCAGGTCTGCTGGTGTGATCTTCTGAAAGACCACCTTGAGGTGAGCGGAGGCGGACAAGGCAGCCGGAACGCGGATCCTCTCCAGCTGAGACACGATGGCGGCTTCCTCATCTGGCTGCTTCCGACAAAGCTCCAAAATTAGCTGAAAAGAAGGTGAATGTCGACCAGAATTTAACATCCAAACAGGTTCCACCCCACCACAGCCCTCCAGCAGACTCACCCGTCCTCGCAGCCCCAGTGCCAGCTTGCCCTGATGTCGAACGGTGAGGAGGCCGGGGACCGTCTCGCAGGCCGATGTCACAAATTCCTCCATTACACCGTAATGCATCACGTCCCTCTGCTTGATCACTTTCCACACCGCTTCAGAAACCAGGCTCACCCCCCCAGCCACGATCTCCCCGGCTGCGAAAGAAAGGCTCGCTCCTGCTCTCGCTCCTCTTTTCGCTCCTGCGCTCGCTCCTCCACTGGCTCCTGCTCTCGCTCCTCCGCACACACCACCAATTGTTACACTACATCCGCTGCATCCAACTCTCCAACAAAGTTATTACCAGCCACGTCTTTTCTCTTTCCTAATGATAGTCATTGCACAAAATTACACAATAAACCCAATTTTAACCTAATATCGGGGAAATAACTTACCGTTTTCATGACTTTTACCGGCCATTCCAGTTAAACAGAGAACTGTTATGCTAGCAGAGATAAACGATCTAGCGTGAAATGGTCGCTAAATAATCTGCTTACATGCAAACCTGTTAAGGACGCATTAGCAAAAAGCGCTGAAAATGGCGCTGAGATTATATTTAGTACTTTTAGGCTGCAGTTAATCGAAAATCTATGTTTATCGCGACTTTTGAACGCTGTCATCGGAACTTCTCTTTCTCAACCTCCCGCCTTCAGTTGTAAAACAAGGTTTGCTCGTTTTTCTATTTGGAGTATACCGGGATGGCGGTGAGGCGCGCATGCGTGATATGAAAGCTAAGCAAAACTCCGCCACCGCAAGCGCGGGGATACATAAAGAAGCCCCACCCAACGTCCCCTGGATGTGACGTAAGGAAGTGACGTGCAATAGAGGTTTGTTTCGATGGATAAAATTTCATTTAGTTATAAAATACAGAGAGATAAATATCGTAAAAATTATTAGGGAATTCTATTTAGCATTATCTTGAAAATTATTTAGCAGTACTACGATGTAGTTCTGTGGAAAAATAGGGAAAAACAAAACGTCACATACCACTGTCTCCATTTTTTTTTAGGATGACGTAAGGGATTATTTACAAGATATGCTAGTTAAAATGTCTATTTTATCTTTTATAAACAAATAAAGCATAACTTTTTTGAAAGAAAAAACATATCTGAGCTGGTTATATACTGAACACAACATCATTTCTTTGCAAGCTAAACATAATAGTGACTTTTGTTTCACATATGCGCGGAACAAACGAACTTTGACTTATGGTGTCCTGTGTCAGTATTATCATCAGTTTTAGAGTAAAGTCCATCAGCTAGGTCAAACACAAGCAGCAGTACTTTACCGTTTGCTTCAACAAAGTCTTCTGAGACAAAAACGCGTGGAGAAGAAAGGGACAGGAGCATGGATGCCATCAAGTAAGCCAAGAGATCTTTTTGGCCCTTTAAGACTGTTATCATTTATCAGTTCTAAACACCCAGCTGAGTAACGTCTGGTTACTTTTTGAGTTCTGGAGCTGGTCACATTCTGCTTTCGGTCACTTTGAAATGATCAAAACTACGTAATTCAGTCCCTGTGTAGCTCACTATTTGTCTTTTTTCTTTGTTAACAGGTCAGTAACCAAACGCGTGTGGTCTCCACCACAGCGTCCCTTCAGAGTGTGTTGTCACAGCAGAGAGACCAAGAAGGGCGTCATCGCTGGGACTCTGGAGGAGCTGAAACAGAAGGTAAGAAGGGTCGTGTGTTGAACCCCACGCAGGGGCCTCCTTCCCGAGTGGATCCTGAAAATCCTGTGCTGTAGGTTTGCCACGCTCTGCTGCTCTCCCTGTCTGCGGTGTCCGTGTCCCTGGTCTGTGAGGAGGACGGAACGGAGGTGGACACCGACGACTTCCTCATGACCCTGCCGGACAACACCACGCTCATGGTCCTGGAGCCCGGGCAGACGTGGAGGCCGCAGCCAGTCGGTTCCCCTCGGACAACGGTTGCTAAGGTGTGCTTTAAGGCGGGAATTCAGCTGTTCTGTGTTCGATCTGCCAGGGTTCGGTCGTGCTCAAATCTGCAGCTCGCGACAAGCCACGCACCGGGAAGGATATCGCTCGGGTCACCTTTGACCTTTACCGAATGAGCCCAAAGGATGTTTTTGGCTCGCTGAGCGTGAAGGCTACATTTCAGGGCCTTTATTCTGTGAGTGCTGACTTTCAGTGTCTGGGACCAAAGAAAGTCTTCAGGTAGGCAAACCCTCCTTCCCACACACACACAAATACACACACCCACAGTTCCAGTTGAGAGTCACTGGCTGTTTTTGTAGAGAGGTCCTGCGTGTCGCGTCCACCCTCCTACAAGCCGCCGGACACCTGCTCATCACCGCCGCCTCCATGATCCGCCGCCTCATCGACGGGACCGAGCTGTGGAGCTCCCAGAGGGCCGAGTACACCGCCAGCTGGAACTGAGCCTCCTATTGAGTTTTACCGGTTCATGACGGCAGGTTTTTTTTCTTTATTGTGCCGAGTTGCAGCTTTGATGCACTTTAAAATGTAAACTATTGAACCTAACAGGAAAAAAAGTATTGTGTGGTTTACAAATGCACATGGTTGACACCTCAATAAAGGATTAAAGGTTCTTTGAGACATGAAGCATTTCTGACGTCAACATTCATTCTGAAAACACAGAAACACACACGTTGGTTCAAAGATTCAAAAAGCCTAATTCATCACAACACAAACAAGGATACAGAAGGTGAAGAAAGCATGTGACACCTTCCTGTTGAAAGTAAGGGAGTTGGTGCATATTAAAGATGGCACGACTGGAGCCAGACACACCCTCGGTGGCAGAGGAATAATAACTTTACATAGCCACTGGGTGTGGTTTAATCTTCAGTTCTCAGGCAACCGAAAGCATTGCGCACTTTGTCGAGCGAGGATCTAGCAAGCAAGTCAAGTCTACATTTTCCCCACAAACCTGAAGAGCCGAGATTCTCAAGCCCGAAGGGTGATTAAAAAAAGATGTCTGACCGGCTGGGACCAAATCAACCTGTTATCCTCTGTGACATGTGCGTGGACGAGGATCGCAAACCAGCACAGAAGACCTGCATGAAATGCGAGATCTCCATGTGTGCGGAACACCTCAAGGCTCATCTCACCACTCCGGTGCTGCTGCAGACGCATGTTCTGACCGAACCTGTGGCCCTGGGCAGCACCATGAAGTGCCCCCAGCATGGCAAACTCCTGGAGTACTACTGCTTGGACGACCTGAGCTGCATCTGCGTTTCTTGCGCCATCGAAGACCAGCACCGTCTGCACAACATGAAGACCTTCTCCACGGCCCACAAGGAGCTCAAGGAGAAGCTCGCAGCCGAGCAGCAGGCGCTGAGGACCAGAATGAGCAACATGAGTCTGGAAAGGTGGGAAAAGGTGGAAACAGAGAAGGTGAAGCGCTCAGGTGTTCAGCTTATCGAGGCTGTGACAAACCTGCAGGAGCTTGCTCTGAGCAGGATCCAGAACTCAGTCTCCGCCCGAATGGTTTCCATCAGAACCAGCAAGGACAAACTCCAGGCGGCGCAGGGCCAGACGGACACCTTCAGGTTCCTGCAGATGTATTCTGAGGTACACAAGGTTGTGGAGAAGGCCAAGGCTGTGGATCTGAGACCGGGCCTGGAGCCTGGGGCTCAGCGCCTCCAACTGGTCCAGGAGTTGAGCGAGAACAATGCCAAAATGCTGGAGCAAACACAGCATTTCTGGAAAGCACTTGTGGTTTTGGTTGACCCGGAGAGTGGGAGGGAAATCTTCTCTAAAGGCTCAAAGCTGACCTTTGACCCGAAGATCTCAGAGCCTTGCATGACACTATCCAGAGGCAAAAGGAAAATCTTCTACAGTAAATTCCAGGAACCACAACATCAGAGGAGCCTGTTTCACATTCAAAACTCGGACCCAAAGGCACCGATACAAAGATGGGTGTTGAGACTGTCCACTGACTACAAGTGGACCATGGGATTGTGTCAGGAAAAGCATTCAGGCAGCAACAATGACGGCGTCTTTGGACTCTGCTACAAAGATAAACAGCTCAGCTCTCTGCCAGGAGCAGAATACCATGACGTCAGCCGTCCTGATCATGTGACCAACCTGCAAACCTATGAAGTAATATGGCGTCATTCCGATTCTCTGACATTCTTCAGTCTGGATGAGAAACATCTGAGGAGAGAAATAACAACAATAAAGCTGGACCCCTCTCTCGACAATCTCACACCCTTTGTTTGTTTAGAAATGGAAACACTGCAAGCCCCACAAAACAGATCTTTTGCGTTTACAGGTGGAGCGCCTCGGGAAGAATGGAAATGCTCATGTGGCCAAGTTCACCAATTGAATGGAAATTATTTGCAGCGTAATCCGTTCACCTGTTCTTGTGGCAAAATGGTATGTCAGTTGTGCACCACAGATCTGCTCTGCGAACTTCTGTGAGGAGAAGCCCATCCCACGCCTCTCAAAGATGACCTTCAATCGAACGTCCTGCCTTAAAAAGAGATTCAGATTAAAATGCCTGAAAACGACAACAGTAACATGAATAATTTAGCCTAAAAATGATTTGCTTATAATTAAAGTGTAAAGGTACTTTTTCTGCTATTATTGTTTTTTGTCTAAATAGTAAAGTATCATTGACATAATAACCTGAAATCACCGGATTATTACTATTTCTTTGCGCCTTATTTTACTCCCACTTTATGGTGTTTATCGCTCTCTGCTAGTAAAATTAGCTCACACGCAGCATTATTGTGCAAAAGAATTGTGAAGGTTCTGCTGATTCATCAATAAATTCCATCAAAAGGCAGTATGTGGAATGGCTTTTATTTAACACAGTTGTCAGAAAGATTTAACCTTGCATTTATTTTAGCCTTTTCACATCAACATGGCAGTAAATAGAACGCAGGCTACCGTTTAAAGAGTCTAACAAGAACCATCTAGTGAGACTAGAGGCCCCAAAACATCGCTCACACACACTTTGGTCTTTAGGAAGGAAAAAGGCTGCATATACTGAACACCTCCCCCAGGGCTGCACTTTTCTGATCCAGCTACGGCTGCCGGCTCTTCAGGGGTCGCATCATCGGAAATATTTCAAATATTTATATTAATAATTTCTTATTTTAAGTTAACTGAAGATAAACATTTAGTATTTCAAATAAAGTGCCAAACTTGCTAATTAATAAAGGAGAAAAATATAAAAGTCAAATCTAACTATCCCAATTATATAACAGCAGCTGCATATATACTTCTTTTTCAGTTATTTAAGACTGTTATCAGATAAAAACCTGGGTGATGGCGGCTGCAGGCGGAGGACCGATGCATGGCCTCACGTGGAAATAAAAACACATCCAAAAGAATGTAGAACAGGTTAAGATGAGAAAACATTGTGTCACTTTTTCCTTTTCTCGCCCCGCCGAAGACTTAACCGTCGTTGCCGTAGACTGTGTTGAGCTGCTGGGTGACCCTGATGAAGGTGGTCCTGCGGCTCAGCTCCTTCAGTTTTCCCGCCCCGACGTAGGTGCAGGTGGAGCGGACGCCACCCAGCACGTCCCGTATCGTGACCTCCACCGGCCCTTTGTAGGGGACCTCCACCGTCTTGCCCTCCGACGCTCTGGAGTCAGTAAAAAGGCCAGGAGGTTAGTCCTGACTGGACGTAAAAACACCCACCCGCAGGAGGCCGAGGCTGACCTGTACTCGGCCACGCCCCCCGCGTGCTTCCTCATGGCCGTGTCGGAGCTCATTCCGTAGAACAGCTTGTACTTCTTCCCGCTTTTCTCAATGATGTCCCCTCCGCTCTCCGAGTGGCCGGCGAGCATCCCGCCCAGCATCACGAAATCCGCTCCGGCGCCTGAAACCATGGCGACGGTGACAAAGGCAGTCCACGCTGTGAGTCAAACCTGAGGAGGAAAACTCACCGAAAGCCTTGGAGACGTCTCCTGGGCAAGTGCAGCCCCCGTCCTGTGTGGGGCCAAACGAAGCGCACTGTTACCATAGCAACCGTTGCATCTCAGCATCCACAGCACGTCAGAAAGTGAACCCCAACCCTAACGTTGGCTCAGACTCCCGATTCATGATGAAAGAGAGGCTCACAGAGATGATGTGGCCGCCCAGGCCGTGGGCTGCATCGGCGCACTCGATCACGGCGCTGAGCTGGGGGTACCCCACCCCTGTCTTCTTGCGGGTGGTGCACACGGACCCTGGTCCGATGCCGACTTTGATGATGTCAGCCCCGGCCAGAATCAGCTCCTCCACCATCTCTCCGGTCACCACGTTTCCTGCCTGACAAACAGAAATGCGGCGGTGAAGAAGCGCGGCGTTGGCGTCAGCGCGGCGCTGCCGTGGCCGTTGGGGAAGGGGACCGACCATGATCGTGTGGGAGGGGAACTTCTCCCTGACATCTTTGACGAAGTGAACGAAATGCTCGGAGTAGCCGTTGGCCACGTCGACACAGATGTACTGCAGCTCCGGCACCGCCGCCAGTATGGCTGAAATTCCTCTCAAAGTCCGTTTCGCCGGTGCCCGTGCTGACCGCTACGCTCTGGAGAGCACACATTCAAAAAAGGGGTCGGGTTGCACGCACACCTACAAAGTCGGTGAAAGAAAGGTTAACGCAGAACAAGAGAGCACCTTCACGCATTCGGGATGCTTCGCGGCGAACTCTGCCCAGTCATCCACCGAGTAATGCTTGTGAATCGCGGTGAAGAGGGTGAACTATCAGAAAGAAGACGAGAAACATCAGTGACGTCAGCAAAGGCTGACTGGCGCCTGGTGACCAGCAGGGGGCAGAACTTCCCAGCGTTCTTGTGAAGCTCGATCAAATCTGCATTTAACTGCAAATTTGCAACAGTCAGAATAATTACTCTTTCCCAAATGTGCAGGTGACCTGTAAAACGATCTGAGTCCTTTGCTGGTTAACTTATTAGCTGTTTAAATATGTACATTGGCAGACTACACAGAGAAACTTGCTGTCCCACTTTTATTCTGTTTTTTATTCCCTAGTCTGATTAATTTTCTAATCAAACTTCCGTTCAAGTCAACCAAATATTTGTCTTTTTTATGCTCAAAGTAAATCCAACTCGTCCCGACAGACTCTGTGTTTACAGTTGTCTATAATGTTGGGACTGTTACAATCAAGCCGATCTCATCATCGTCCGCACACTCCAAAAATAACTTTGTTGATGCAGAGTTAGCAGACGCTCCAAAGTCAACGCTTCTCTCTCAGGCTCTTCGAAGGGTTCAGAACAGCCTACCTGGTGCAAAGCCAGGGCCATCTCAAAGGTGCCGACCGTGTCCATGTTCGCAGCAATGATGGGGATCCCACAGTAGCTGCCCTTCGAGTTCCGGAAGGTGAAACTCCTCATCAGATCCACCTGACAGCGATGACAAAGGTTTAACGTCCAGTTTAACTAACTTACCTCCTCAAAAGTCACCAACATTTCTCTTAACTGAATACTATGAAATGAGCTGCAGATTGTTTATCAAGATAAAAGCAGGAGACTACGAATTATTACGTTTTTAAGGATGGATGGTATTCTTTGTTACTTTATTAGTAATAATTTTATGAAATAAAGATGCAGATACCTCGCTCCTAGACTTGAGGGTGTCCGCTTCGGACGTAGGAGGACATCCTTGAAGTCCAGCTTGATGTCGTTCTCAATGCGAGGCATTTTGAGACCAAGATGTGCCGGAAGGTGAACAATAACCCAGGCCTGGTCCCTGAATGTAACACTGTAAAACAGTGGCAGAATCCATCAAACCAGCAGCCAGCGGCATCGACACAACTGCGGTGAGAAATCGCAGGGTGAAGTATGAATAAACAATTATTACTACACAGGAGTGTAATAAACACATATTCCATAGTAAAAGGTAGCAAACTGCTTCTAAAGATAACAATTGTGCTGCTAGTTACCATGTGACAGGAGACAACTTGCTCATGCGATGTCAAAATTCAAGGTTAAGCTTATATCCGGATCAATACGTAGCCGTTCTGATTAGCATTACAAATTGTTTGCTCAAGTAAAACACCCAAATTCGTTAAGGAATTCGTTTATGACGTAGGTTAAGCAAAAAAAAAAAAAATTATTTACCTTCTGGAAAGTCGTGTGGACCCTTTTCCACTTTCCACCCAACGTGCGGGAGATCTTTCAACGGCGGACACCGGCTAACAGCCGCTTTGTAGTTTTTGCAAGGTTTTGAACAGGCGGGACGGAGGAGAAGAAAACTACAACACCTCCGAAAAGGTTTACGACACATTCCACTAATGTCGTAAAGTTATAGGTTCCCAACCGTTTTTTTGAAGTTGATTTTTTTTCCTGTTATGACATCATTTTTAGCATCATTAAAATGTAATTTTCGACCACTATTTAAGCAAACAAAAAGGTCGATAATCATTTGAAAGCGGAACGTTTGATGCGTCAACAAGAAGGCGGTGCGGCTTAGTGAGGACACAGGAAAGGCTCTTCTAGATTGTCGTACTTCTTCATTGGCTTTATTTAGAACCTTTTTTAACTCCCTAAATAAGATAGGGAATTATCACAAATCCATTTATTTTGTCAGTGCATTTGGCAACCACAGAGATGTTAATTAAAGTGAAGGTAAGACAACAACAGCGAAACGATTTTGTTAAACAAGCAATTGGTGGCGAATCTCTGCGTTCTCCGGTTTAATTATTTCTAACGATAATCTCCTTTTTATTTTAACTCAGACGCTCACAGGCAAAGAGATAGAGATTGACATAGAGCCTACAGATAAGGTACTGTGTTTTGATAATCTTGTTGCCTAATTGCATGTGTGAACATGGAAAATGTTCAAGGGACTAAAGTTATTTTTTATTCTACATTATTTATCGTTATGTTTAACATAACGACTTTCCATCATCCAGGTGGAGCGAATTAAAGAGAGAGTGGAAGAGAAGGAAGGCATCCCTCCGCAGCAGCAGAGGTTGATCTACAGTGGAAAGCAAATGTAAGCCAAGGTTTTTAATTTCCTATGTGTCTGTTTGTGCAGTTTGCTCACTTGGTATAATTATTTTCAGGAACGATGAGAAAACGGCAGCAGACTATAAGATTCAGGGCGGCTCGGTTCTACACCTGGTACTTGCTCTGAGAGGAGGACACGTGCAGCGGCACCCTCAGCCGGCCTTGTAGTCACCACCTACGGACCTGGCTGTGATGGCCACACAGCCTGGTGTTGCCATCTCACTTGTTTGGGACAGAACGACTGTTTGCGCTAGA
>CAAE01014779.1:320619-393036 GCA_000180735.1 Tetraodon nigroviridis
TATCTTCTTTCCTTCTTTCTTTCTTTTCTGTGAAATGACTCCTTTGTGGCTGAAGCGTTCAGTGACAGACACACACTCTCACTTTCCGGAGTACCTAGCAGTGCAGGAAGCTATAAAAAAAAACCCAGTTTCCCCAACAGAAAACACCCTCACCACTAAATCTACAGGTTAAATAGGTTTTGTTCCAAACGTACACATTTATTGGTCTGTTGATCGCTGCTAAAGTGAGCAGTTGGGTTGCCACTGGGTTGCTCGTTCCTGTTTCAGAGGGAGAAGTGGAAACAGCGCTCTGATAAGCGGCGCTTGCTTAGGCTAAAAAGTGTCAATGTCGCCACTGGCGCCCGTGGGCATGTTTAACAGAACTGGCGCTGCTGTATTTACTCATTACCCCTAGCTAACATGATTTGACCGAGAGTGGATATTTGTAGCCCTTTTTAGGAACAAAAGCTCAGAGTTTAAACGTAAACTAAAGGCTTGTCAAATATTTAGTTTTTTTGCCAAACTTAAGCTCATCGTCCCTGTTGAAAAAGAGCAAAAGGGCATCAGATCACTTCATTAGCATTAACAGGAAGAACCAGAAAGTCCCACCAGAGAACATCTCAGAAGCTGCATCCTACTCATCTCACACCAAAAAAACTCCCAGAAGACCCACGTCTTGGCCTCTGACTCAAAATAACTTGACTACATTTTACGAAGCGATGTGTTTTACTTAGCTTCCTTGTGCCCGATCGGTCGACCTGATGTCTGACTCTTGTCGTTTCCGGCAGACACACACAAATAAAATCCAAATGAGCCTTTCAACACATGATATCATTTCCTTGATTCAGAGTGATGCTAATTCCGTCATTTGTAGTAACATCACATGACCTCTGATGAAGGAGCTTCAAGGAAGGATATTTTGTTTAGTAGATTAGTAGATAGGATAAATGAAGCAAATTAGATCACCCTTTATCTACCTTGTTGTGGGCGGAGGTGTGTGTGTGCAGTTTATTCAACACACAACGTGGTGTGTTCCTATAAAAACGATTAATCCGGTTCTACAGAATGAATTTGGGAAAATGATTGAACAAGATGAAGTTACTGTGGAAGTTTGATTTTAATCCCCCCAAACACACACAGACACACACTGTTCAATCACATGGAGGCTGACGAAAGCATACACACTTGCAAGCATACACACACATATAGATTCACCCACGGGTGCCAGATCGCGTGGTGAGGCGATGCGAGGCTTCCGCAGACGGGTTGGTTAATGAGTAAGTCGGCTATTTAGGCTTGTTTGCTGCTCATTGGCCGGAAAATCGGAGCGATAACATGGAAACGCGGTGGCGCAGAGTGGCGAAGGGGCGGGAGCGTGCTGGAAATGGAAGGAAGGGGTGGGGGGGGGTCGTCAAAAACCATCACCAGATCAGATCGCTTGAATCGGTTCCGTGCAAGGCTGTTTTGTTAGCGGTTGGACGTTAGCATGTCTGGTATCATCTGATTGATGAAGCCTTTTAATCTTGAGGCATTTAATCTGATCACTCATCAATGACTAGTCAATGACAGCCCCTGCTCACTTCCAAACAAGAAACAGCCGATTTGCACACAAACGGACTCAGTAAAAGGTTCCGATTGAACATACGATGCTTGGAAACCATGTGGTCACGAACGGATCCGTCACGGCTTTTTTTGTTCCCTGAAATCCCCCTGGTGTCTCCTGGTCTGGAGGCCGAGCACGTGACTCTTTGCTGGGGAGTGGGGAGGGGTCTTCATATCTATATGCTCTTATTTACGGTTACAGTAACAGAAGAAGGGTCTTGCACAACGCGGGAGGAGCCGAGGGATGGTGTGAGGGGAGGAAAAAGGAGACGGGCTGAGGGGAAAACATTTCAATGAAGCCAAGGCGCTCGAGAGCAAAGGAAGAGAGGAATGTGTGCGTTTACAGTCAGAGGCAGCCATGAGATGAGGGGAAGAGAAAGAAGGGTTTGAAGGGAAGAAGAGGAGGAGCAGGGGAGGAGGAGGAGGAGACGGGGGCATGTGAGCACGGCAGCGGGGACCGTAACCCGAGCCATGTGTTTACTGTGTTCCACGTACCAGTTCCTGGGACAATATTTCTGAGAAACACATGCCTGAATGCGCTGTAACGGTCTTCGGTTTCAGGCCAAAGAGTAGCGGATGCGCGTGCAAAAAAACATTTTGAAAAATCAAGATCGTGTTGCCATGGTGGGAAATTCTACTTTAGTCACGCTTGCGCAAAGTAGTTTATTCTGCAGAGGAGCCACAACCGAGCTCCACCGAGGAGGTGGGGGTGGCTGTATTTACCGCAACCGTCCACCAGGGGGAGATCCCAAAGCTTTGCTTTCGGAGAGATCTCATGTCACCGCTCTTTATTCACAAATATGGGCGGACAGTTGTCATGTTTTAGCCACCACGCTAGTATATTAGCATCTGCTTGACCTCAGCAGTCACGTCTCCGGGGTCTCGGGGTTTTCTACTTCCTGAGGGTCGTCCACGAGGTCACAGACGTGCGCGCCACTGTCACAGCTGTGGATTTGTTTACGTCTTTTTGGTGGTTTGCCGGTCTTGCTTGAACTTCTTTCTGGTGCCAAACACCCCCCTAATGAGCTCCGCTGGAACAGCAACACGGTTTTTAAGGTTTTATTTGAATGTGAGGTGAAGTGTGGGTGTTTCCTGACATGTTTGGACAGTTCGGAGTTCAGTTCAGAGTTCAGTCCTGGAGATGACGATGAATCACCTGGACTTTACGCCCGTCTCATCCTGTCTGATTTTCACTTGTTTTTGTCTGATTCTGCTCTGAATCACAGCCATGTTGCTGACTGACTTCTTTTTTTGCTGACCTGATAAACAAAGTTCAGGACTGACTCCTGATCTGTTTGTCCGGGTGTCCAGCCTGTTCGATTCTGTCGGCCTCCCATCCTGGAGCTTTTGCAGCATCAGGAACTTGAATGGTTGCAGCGACTGAGACACTTTCAGACTTGTTTACTTCTGCAAACATGCAGTCGATCCCCCGGGGAACCATTGCTCCACAGAACTGATAAACACACAAAAAAAGACAGAGAATAGAGTTGTTGTTTCAAAACAGTCGTTCTTCTCCTACATTTCTTTCTTCAGACTCCTTCAGTAACTCACAAGAGCACCAGCTGACGGCCCAGTGGAGAAACAAGGAATTCGATATTTTCTAATCCTGATCAGCTGAGCTGGCAGATTAGGAGACTTTCAGAGTCTGGAGTGATTTTTTTTCTACCTAGAGGTACCCAGAGTATCCTGTTTTTCTGCATTCGCACATACGCACGTGTGTGTGTGTGTGTGTGTGTGTGTGTGTGTGTGTGTGTGTGTGTACATTTCTCAAATTCGCCCCCCACCCATTCGGGTTCCACCTCCCTTCATACTGTTGCAACGCCTGGTCAAGGCTGTTTTTATGAAGGTCTGGCTGAATCCAGTTTGTGCCTGGGACCAAGCAGCCTCCTCATCTTACCTCACGCACCTATTGACCGTACTCCCCAATGCGCATTTTTTCTTCTTCCTCCTTTCTTTTCACGGCCTGTTTCCATTCTTCGTTGCAGCCAGCTTTTTTTTTTCTTTTCGAAGAATGAACGAGAGAACAAAAACAAGCAAACATCTGGAGATGCACAGACGTGCAGATGCACAAATAGGCTGGACTCCAGCCCAGTGGTGGTCCCAGGATGTCTGAGGGGCAAGGGCAGACAAAACAACAAAGGGCACCAGCTGCATGCAATGGGGCACCAGTGCACTGGGGGAAACCCTTCTGGAATTAGACGCCGTCCAGAGCTCCTCTGAAGAGGTCCGCCATCATCCCTGCAGCGTTCAACGGATATGTGGAGGCATTAAGCGCCGCCCGCCACAAGGGGGCACCAACACCCACTTTTAGGACACTGACGTCATCTTTCTCGGTGGAGACCCAGTTAGAGGCTTTGTTGGATTTGTTGGAAGAATTCAAGACCAAAAATGCAGTCTCTTCAGAAAGTTTAGAACTTTCTGTTGTCAAGGAAACAGGGCCAGAGGTGCATTTTATATGTGAGACATTTCACACCTGAGGGCCCCGCTGCACTTGGGGCGTGTCACTGTGTGATTGATCGCTCTGAAAGAGGTGCGGAATCTCCCACCATCCTTCTCTGTGGACGTTTCCCATGGCAAATCCATGACTGTGCGTGCGTAGTGGATTTTCAATCTCAAGGACATTGCTCGTCTTGCAGGCTGGACGGGCTTATAAAATATTTATGCTGCATTTCAGAGCAGCAGTGGGGCCTATAAATAGACACTGACTGATGCAAAAAACAGAACAAAAAAATAGCCCTTTTTTAAAAATCCAATATACACACTGGACGCAAAGAGTGTTTTCGTCTCAGCATTTAAATCATGCTCTGCAGATTTGTTCTGCACAACACCCCTGCTATAAACTGCGCTCTTAATGTGCCATGACTACAGTTTTAGTTATGTATGTTTCTCAGTTCAGATTAAAATAGGTAACATATAGGTAAATATAATATAATCTCTCTATATCATCAGGCTAAATACTATTCTATTAAAATAATATATAGTTTTGCAGGAAACATGCGAGGGCCTCGTTTTCCAAAAAAACATAACTCATTTTATTACAACTCGTAAGATGTCATGTATTAAAGCGCCACCTGCTGGTCATGATACGTCATAACACTTGTGATATGGTGTCGACAATACCCCGTGATACCAGCAGAGGGCGGTATTTTACAACTCTGCAACAGCGTTGGTCTCTACTTTTAAAGAGGCACAAATAAGGTAATATAGCAATATCAGTTTGTTAAAATCTGAGTAAAACGCAAATGAAGATCGCAATTAAACACATGCGTCTTATTTTAATCGCATTTTGGCAAATTAAATCGTCTAGTTTGTTTAGTACCAGGAATTATAAGGAGTATATTGCTGCATAAAATAGTTTATTTACAACATTTTTTCGAATGCTGTGCTATGCAAGAAACAAGGGCCTCTTTTCCAATAAAACACAGTTCACTTGATCGTTTTCCTCCTCTTACAACCCTTATCAGATATTTTTTTAAAAAACGCGCCACCTGCTGGTCGCGATCGGTCACAACTCTTCCGGGCTGGTGCACCTGTAATGTCACCGCACTGCCAGCAGGGGTCAATGTTTTATAAGTCTGAAACAGCGTCGGTCTCTGGATTCATAGAGGGACTCAAAAGGTAAAATTAAAATTTTTTTTAAAAATAAATAAAATCTTAATTAGACGCAAATGGAAATAACAACCCATTCTTATATCATTTTGGTAAATTAAAACTGTCGCTGCTGTTTATCTGAAAGTCTTTTGGCCTGTTTTGGTTTAGTCAGTTACTCAGTGACGTAGCTAAATGCGACGTCGTTCCTACATCCGTGGTGGCTCCACTGGGTCCCCAGAATTAGCCTGGAACAACTTTAGATAATGAAAATAAAGTTAAGCAGTTGAGTAAATGTTTCTCCTAACGCCAGGCTATCTAATCTAATCTTTGTCGCCACTTTTTACTTGGAAAACTGTCCAAAACCCCACATAATGGCGACGCGTGAGTATACAGCGTCACTGTTATTGTTGAATTTGAACAATCTCTATAAGTTTTCAGTCAGTCGTTGATTAAACACCATAAAGTTTGAGCAGAAAACCACCAGGATTGCCAGGTGACAACTTGGGAACATTTTGTTTTGTCTGACTTGATGCCGGAAACCCAAATATATTCAAGTCTCATAGTTTAAAAAGAAAAAAAGGGAGAAAGATGAGAAGATGAGCTCCAAGTGCTGTGGAAGGATGTTTTGGCTCCTGGGGAAAATAAGGTTGTCACCTTTGCTGTGAGCGATCTCCCAGTTATGGACAACATCTGGGTCAGCTCCAGAAGGTTTGGGGAGAAATGAGCTCTTTCTAAGGGTTTACTGACTGGCCTCTTGCTCTCTGACCTGATTACACTCCTGTTTTTTATCTTTATTTGGGATTAAATGAAATGGCATGTCATTAGTTAGATTTGAAAATCAATTATCTGTGCAGTGGTACATCCTGTGCTGCTTCATTTAGTATATTTTTTGAACCTTTCTGATGTGATACTGACGCTTCAAATCACCCACACACACACACGCAGGCACACACACCTCAGCCTAATGAACACACTTTGCTTGCAGGCCTCATCATCTCCACCCTGCAACCCCCTGTCTCCCCTGGGATGTCCAGGAAAGTCTGGCGAGGAGCAAACAAGCAGGAAGTCACAGCTGTGCTCATCCCCCTTTCAGCATGTGTGAGAGCAAGTGTGTGTGTGTGTATCTGAACTTAGATCTCTGTTACAGGGTGTGTGTGTGTGTCTCTGTCTGCGTCTAAGCTGCTTGATCACACCACACTGATGCACTGGTCCTTTCCCCCAGTCCTTCCACGTTTACTTCAACTCTCTTCTGTTTTTTTCCCGGTGCTACTAACCTTTAATCAGATATAGTTGGCAGATTTGTCCTAGTATATGGCTGATGTGTTCAGCTATGTTGGTTAGCTTTTTTTACATATAAAAATGCATTTGTTGATGCATATTTGTGTATCTATGTACCTTTAACCTCCCTAATAGCTGCTGATTATGGTGTTGGATGATGCCCAGTTCTTTTTATTGCATTGCCTCGAACTCCCCCTCCTTTTTCTCTGCCGTCCTCCGCCTATACTTGCCTTTAATCCCGAGCTTCTGCGGCTCCTGCTGAGATCAGGTCTTTGCTGTAAATCTCCGGCCTTCGGTTTAATGGGAGCAGCGTGTCCCTGTAACACCGGCTGCTTTTGTTTTGGTTACAGATAGAAATCGTCCAAAGAAACCATGACGGCAGGCAGAAAAAGAGGAGCGGGAGAGGAGGAAGAGGCAGAGAAAGATGTGAAAAACAGAGCTGTGATGGAGGGTGAGCGCCAATCCCTGCTGGGCGGGGAGAGACCAGCAAATCTGGTGAGGAAAAATGAGCAAAATGATAATTTGACAAGGCGTACGAGAGCGGATTACGAGAGGTTTCCAACTCCGAAACACAGATGGACGTTCCAGTTGTTCCACCTGCAAAGGATCACTCGTCTGTTCCTCTGGACCCTTTCTCATCGGAGCCCGTTGACGATGCTCAGAGCTTAAAGAAAGACAGATGATGCCAGGTTTGTCGGAGGGGGGTTGACGGGCACGTCGGGAGAGAGTTGCGGGTGAGTTGCGGGGAGGGAGAGGGGGGAAGAGAAAGGGGAGGTGGGAGAAAAGGAGGAGGGGAGATGAAGTGGGGAAAAAAATGACTTCACGGCCGTGACCGGACTGCCCCTTTCTTCCCCTCAGCCTCTCTCAGTATCTCAACTTTTTTTTCCCCTCCTTCCTCCCTTCTCTGCCTCCTCCTCCCCCCGTGTGTGTGTGTGTGTGTATGTATTTTTTAATGATTTGGGGATCAGAGGGGAACGAGCATTCGGAGCTCGGCTGATGGTGTGAGCAGGAGCGTCAGATAGAGACTGAAGAGGGTTGGGGCGATTGAGATCTGCTGCAGGCTGAGCGACAGAGGTGGGACGAGGGCTAGATTCCAGATCTGCTGATCTGCACCTCTGAGAGCACCTAAACCCTCTTGGAAATGCTGGGATATTCTCAATATCTTTCATAGAAAGACCTTCTGAACATTTTTCCAGGCACTTTTCCTCCGCTGGAGAGCAACAGCCGCTGACAGAGGCTGCGTGAATTGAACAGAGAGGATCGCTTATCTTCATCCCGCAATGCCTCTGAGGAGATTCCCACTGGGCTGTTCTGGTCTGACGGAGTGGCCGTAGTCGCGCTCGCCCTCACTGAGTTCCTTCGGAGGAGTAGGTCCACGTTTTTCCTGCAGAGACTGCTCGGCACAGGTATGGTGCAGCCATGCCACCATGCTTTCGCAAACTTTTTCCTTTTCAACGTGGACGACTTGTATTTTGCTCTTGTGCATCGTCGACGCGCGGACCGCAGCCTGGCCGGCGGCCAGCCGTCTCAAACCCAGCTTCAGCCCCGCCGGCCTCCGTCGGTGTCCTCGCCGCCGGCCAGCAACCTGTCGGAGAGCGCGGAGAGCAGGGCGGACGCCTGGGCCAGGCGTTCAAGCAAAACGTCCGCAAGCTGCGCGAGAAAAGCCTCTGCCTGGACCTGGTCTTCCTGGTGGACGAGTCCTCCAGCGTGGGCGCCAGCAATTTCCTGAGCGAGCTGCGGTTCATCCGCAAGATGCTGTCCGACTTCCCCGTGGCGCCGGAGAACACGCGGGTGGCGTTGGTCACCTTCTCGTCCAAGACCCACGTGGTGACCAGGGTGGACCACATCTCCGCCCCCAAGTCCCACCAGCACAAGTGTTCCCTGTTCAACAAGGAGATCCCAGCCATCAGCTACAGAGGAGGGGGCACCTACACCAAAGGAGCCTTCCAGAGGGCAGCGGTGAGTCCCATGATGCTACGTCCTAGCGCCGCTCAGACACTGTTTCATTTGTAATCCAACACACCCTAAATTGAAACGTGTGTGTGAGTTATTGTAGTCTGCAGCCTGCTGAGTGTGCAGGGAGGTTGGCGTGAAAGAAGCTCATTGTGGCTTCGCTGCCGCCTTCTGTTCAAAATTACACGTTGGCCGACCAACGCGCATCCACTTCTCGGCTAATCGTTGTGGATTTTCCGGTAATAAACACACCCTGAGCCGCGACCGGGCGCAGATTTAAACGGAAGGCGATGTCGTTAAACGCGTTGCCGGGGGATGTGGGGGAGTTTTTTTTCTTCAAAAGGTGAACGCTTGTTTATGGTCTGTTGATTTGAGCTGTCTGACACACAGACATGTTAGCATCTCTACCTTTGGACATTGACACAATGCATTCCTGCACCCCCGGGTTAACCTTAACCATCTTAACAAAGCCCAGATCCCAACCTAAACACTGTCCCAATCCTTACAACGTAACAGTCCCGACCTTTTGGGAAACGCTGCGAGGAGCATCCAGAATGCAGAACACACCTGTGAGTGAGGAACAAGCGCACACATCCGCCGAGGACGTGAGGCACAATTCATCCCTCAAGTCCCAACAGCCCAGCTGTGAACGCTGTGTTGGTGGTATAGGGGCTTATCCTGTATAAACACACACGCGCGCACACACACACACACACACACACTACCTCAGCTCATCCAACAGATCTGTCTTTGGTTAGCAGACATCTGAGGACCCGAGTGTGTGTGAAGCGTGCAGATCCTCTCCTCCGACGGTTTGGTGACAGGGACTCAATGGATGTTATGACTGACGTCTGTGACCCTCTGACACGAGCGGAGCCCGAAACGGCAGATAGTCCCCGGCAGCTGCGGCTTTATTCTCCCAAGGGCGGCGAGCCCGTGGCGTTAGCCTCGCGGATGAAAGGGGCAGGTGAGCCGAGCTTCTGCGGGCTTGAAGTTACAGTCCCTATTGAGAGCTAAAAGCCTGGGACCGTCTGCTTTATAGTGTGTTTGGCCTCCAGCACAGGTTTTTAGCTCTCCCGTCTTTGTTAAGTGCTGATAAGAAGACTCCTGGCAGCCTCCCAGCTCGCCAAGTCCTTCAAAAGTGCAGAGAAAGTGTTTCCTAGAAAGGCTGGGACGTTTATCCTGATCGGCGGACACTCGCTATGATTGGGGTGATTCATCAGGTGACGTAGCGGTCCGGAACAGCCAAAGACGGCTCTAGTAAAATAAAGCGTGGCCTCGACTTCTAATTGGTGTTACTTGGAAGTCCAAGCAGAAAGAAAGCTGAAATGAAACCGTCCTCTTATCTTGGCCAACTGTATTTCTTTCCAGTATGGCGTTTTAATGGCGAAAGTCTGACTCCAGCCACGCATGAGTAATGGGAGAACTCTGGATATTCTGGAAAGACAGACGAGCCTAGCAGATCCAGACGGAGACGCGGCGGATGAGCCAGCACTCACCTGACAGACGCTCCCCGACATCCAACCGTGTCCTCGCATAACGCAGGAAGTGTGGAAAACGCGTCTGATTTATCACCTGAGGCCTGGGTTGCTCGATTGTCCGCTCCAATCAGACTGGAAACGGAAGAATTGGACTTTCCAAGCTATCAGGGGGAAGTCGGGGGAGTGCGTGCACGTGTGCGATGTTCGCAAAAACAGTAAAAGGGGATAATTGATAATCACAGCGTAATGACAGTAATAATGCCATATTTGACTTCCTCGGCCGGCGTTGGCTCGCGCCAGCGCAGCAGAGAGCTGGGATCCATTAAAGGGACTATTTTTCCACCAGCCGCACATGTTCTGTCTGGCTGTTATCTGCTTCCCGCCTGTTTTCACACAGCCGAGCGTCAGTGTGCGCGTTTAGGAAGGCTCGCCTTTATTGGCGGACTCTTTGCCTAAACTAAGGCGGTTTGAGACTAAACAACAAACTCTGCACCTTTTTTTTTTCGCCCCAACTGGCCCCCGCGCACGTCGGTTTCGGAAAGTACTTGAAAAATGACACAGCTCTCTCGATTCCACTTGGAAACGCTGTCACAGACTCTGTCAGCGGTATAATTGGACATTATTGGAAATAGTTATTTTCTCCCGCTGAGGTTGGACACCTGATCTCCAGATGCCTCAGACGAGGAGGGCAAAGGTCGGGCGTCGGTGCCCCAGCGTGCCAGTGTTCTCTGACCCGATCACCTGGTGATCACTCCTGCGTTTTCCAGTCTTGTTGAGGTTATTGTAGATCGGCTCTCGCTCCGTTTTTCTGTCCTCGCGGCTCAGATTTTAATGTGTTTTCCGTGCGTTTGCCTTTTACATGACACAAATGCCCCGCAGGCAGCGCGTCTCGAAGCCTTTCCTTTTATTCTTTTGGTCGCTGGTAATCCCGTTGATCCGGGAAATTGAGGCTGTTTTCCATCCTGCCGTTGATGCTAGGTTTCTGTGGCTACGCTAGCCCCCGCTGCAGAATTAGAGATGGGTATCTGCAATCAGTGGGTCGAAACCCGCGCCCGTCCGTTTGTCTTTGGGCTGGTTTTCCATGTGGAAGAGTCGCCTCTGGGTTGCCTTGTGTCGCCAGATTATCCCTCCTCCGCTCTCTCCAGGCCGACCCCGCTTTGGCAAACAAACACGACTTGGACGGCTTGGCCGCGTCAGGCCGCCTTCGCCGTTGTGCAAGTCAGAGACTCGCAGATGGGCAGAGGGAGATGAGAGGAATACAGAAATGGGAGAACGAGGAAGTGGAGAGAAGGAGGAAAAGGGCTTTAGCTGAGGAACTGAGTCAAAGAATGTGTTCTCTTTGCACTAAAGTGTATTTAACTGACTCCGGCCTCTTAAAGCTGGGCTGAAACCGAGCCGTCTGCAGCGTTAGCCACTGACGGGAAGAAAGAAGAGCTCTCGGGGAGCCGGTGTGACTCTGGGACTCGGCTCTGTGTCAGTTGGACCAGCAGGTGGCTGATCTTCCAGTTTTCTTTCTAACTTGTGTTGTCCCCAATGTACCAGAAAAAGCACAGGACATTTACACTCCTTCTTCTCACAAATAGATTTCGACAAACATGGATTAGGGAGCAGCTGGACACCATTACACGGCTGTTATTGAGTCGGATTATACTGAAGACTTTGCAAGTGTGTGTGCATGTGTGTGCATGCATTTGCAAATATTGTGGCGAAACCTCCAAAAATGAGTGACTCTTAAAGAGATGACTGCTACTTGTTTGGGTTCAGCCTGATTTCCAGACCTCCTTAATGAACGCTAATGAAGCCCAGAGTCTTAAAGTTGATGCTTCAAAAGTCCAGGGAGGCATAAAAATCCTCCGGCTGCCAATCACACTTCAGGGTGACGTCTTCCTGCTCAGCCAAACGACTACAGGACAAATAATTGGAGCTGGGTGTGTGCTGAACAAACCCCTTATCCAGTGCCGCTCTGCTCCGGAGCTGCAGACCTCCCGGGCAGAATGTCAGGAAGGGAGAGCGTTGCCGTCAGCGTTGACGCTGTCCAGCCAAAGCAGGCCTTATTGTTTCTCAAAACACTGTCTATTCGATGAAGCGAGGCCCGTGCGAGTTGCTTAGATTTGGTTTGAGATGTGGTTGTTTTGGGGATCTCCCGCTCGGATCAGTCTCACGTTTGATGGTCGTGTTGGAGAGCCGTTTGTCTTCCCTGTGCTGGGAATAAAGTGATGCCTATGTGCGACCTCAAGGTCTGCGAGGGTTCAGGCTCAACGACAGACGGACTACCGTCACCGCTGAGTCGGCGTGGAACAGGCACAAGGTGCTCTTCTTTGATTCCAACCCCAAGGCTTGACCCGGGCCGATAAGATGATAAGAAAAGGCTCTGTTTCCTCTCTGGCTAACTGCCGCTTCCTGTCAGCTGGCCCCCCTAGCAGGGGGTCGCAGGAGACTTAAGCAACCGTGCAACCTCAACCCAGTGGACTGAGGAGCCGTGATAAGACGGCGGGCGGCCAGGAATGTCCAGACCAGGAGACGGATCCAAATCAGCTGAGTCAGCGCTTGACATCGCTTCGATCTAGCTCCTCGTGGATCTCCAACGTTGTTAAACGGGACCTTTAGGTGATGCAGCGACGTGATTCACCCTCCTCTCTGTTGTTATAATCACTGGAGTTGATGGAACATGTCAACATTAGTCATTTGAAAGCTGAAAATCTTTCAGCGGCAGAGGAAAGGAGTCTGTTTTGCCCGTTCAGAGTTATCTCAGTGACACGAGGACTCTGCAGCTGCAGAATTCCTCAGACATCTGCAGATTCTAAATGGAAAGAAGCCGCTTGTAAGAAGATCATAGGTCTATATATGCTGTTTTATATTAGCACTGTGGTTACAGAGGGCGAAAATTTGCAAAGAATCATCCTGTCACCCACCTTATGATCACAAGTAGCTAGACAGTAGTCTGTTAGCCTCTTTATGTGTCAGTTAAAGGACAAAACCTCCCAGTTTTCTTTCTTTCCAGCCCATTCTGGATCTTCCTTTGAAATATTTCCTTCTTTTTAATAGTCGAGCGTGAAAAAAAAGGTGTGACCTCAAAGCCGCAACGTCTCCTGTGTTTTCTCCTGCGGCTGCAGACGAGCTAACCGCACGTTTGAAACCCGTTTGATGGGTTCCTCTGAAGTCTGAGACGACTCTCCGCCGCGGCGAATGTTAATTTCATCACATTAGAAAAGCAGATCTCCGCTGAAGATTAAAAAAGAAAAAAAAAAGGGAGGAGGGGCGTGGACAGGCGGATGGGGCAGGGATCCGCGGGGTGAAAGGTCAACGGTCTGGCGTTTCCAAAGTGATGTCATTTTGGGACGATGTTGGTCAGAGGAGAGCACAACCAGCGGCTTGGTCCGTACTCACTGCAGCAGCCTCGCGCTTGGCCGCCGCTCTCCGCCACTGTCATTATCAATCGTTTGCTTTTCAGATCTGATTTTAGGAAATTGGATATATCAGCCCATCTGCCGTCCAGCTCAGATTTTCCAAAAAAGCAAAGTTCAGATTTGACTTCCATCCCGACGCCAGAGTATGTCCCGGTGTTGATTTGAGTAAAGCTGTAGGAAAACAGGCCGGCCTGATGAGACTTCACACACATTTTTACCGCTTTAGACAGACAGAAAGTATGATACACCGCTGCTTCTTGGTCTCAGCTTTCCCCCCAGTACAAGGTGATCCGCTCAGATCGCTTTCATTTGTTTCTCTTTCCTCCCTTCTGTCAGTGTTTGCCGGTTTGGACGCGTCCCACTTGGCCCCGGGGCTGAGGCTGCTGTGGTCAGATGGCTGGGCTTCGCTCGGGCCAAAACCAGCGACTCCAGTTAATAAAAAAAAAATTAAACAGACGATGATGATAATGAGGCTTTGGAAACAGCAATGTGCATGCGTATACGTGCATGGATCACTGCAACATTATCCTAGCATCCTCAGTACTGCTTTTTTTTTTTTTTTTTAGAAAACAACTTCAAGTTATGTTTTACTGTTGTGCAAATTAGTTTTTAACCTTCCGATAGCAGCAAAAAAACTGCTGACTTTAGCTGTCTCACCACTAAGCTAATCCACTCCAGTGTGTCCTGGGTGTTGAGAGCATGCACACATACATCTAAAATCCAAGTACACGTTCTCGGAAGGGAAGCAGAACACACCTCAGTCCACCTTTTGTTGGTTTTGACTGTAGATTTTTAGCTACGGATCAATTTTATTTCCTGTCCTGCTGTTTCAGGCAAATGCTTCTTTACTTCCAGGCACATTTGTCTCTATTGACCCACTTAGAAAGTGTATCAAGCAGTCGGATGCATAGCTGGAGGGGAAATTATTCCACTTGACTCCATATTTCACCCAGCACCAACAGGAGTTATTCCGTCCTCTCGCCATATTTTAGCCTCTAGGTAGGAAAAAAATATGGAAATTGAGTACCAACACAGGGAAACCGGGTAGGGCAACCTGCGTGGCTCTGAGAAACACATGCCACTCAACCTTTTTAACAGACGTGCATTCCGTTCCATCTATCCAATAATAACTGCAGAATATCTGCTTTCAGAAAAGGAGAGAGCGAGCGGGGAGTCCCCGGGAGACGCTGTTCGTCTTTACGGGAGGATTTCACCACCTCAGTCTGTTGAATACAGCCCAAGTTTGCTCTTAACGCCAACCCGTTTTTGTCTGGAAAATGTAGTTTTTCCGCCTCAGCCACGTGGATCTCTGATGATTTAGTGGAATTTGTACGGTTTTTCCTGAAGGCGCACATCCCAACGGCGTCGACGCCGCAGGTGTCGAGATCGTCGGCTGAAGAACCGTTAGAGCGGAAGTTCTAAAACTAGCTGTCGTGGTGTAAAAGTCAGATACCGTCTGTGCGCCTTGAGCTTAGTGTGGCGCCAGAGACGAGCGCACACACACTTTCCTTCACACATGACGCTCACGCTGGTTTTTCCACCAAGTGTGTGTTCGCAGAGAGACGCATGCTCACAGCGTCTTACTTAAAATACTGCTCAACAGTTGATAGCTGCTGCTGACACCAGCCTCTCTGCTGTGTGTGTGTGCGCGTGTGTGTGTGTGTAAGGGAAAGTGATAAATGAAGGTGAGGGGGTTGGGTGCTGAGCTCCAGAGGGAAGATCAGAAATGCATGGTGGGATAGCTTTAAAGAATAATACTCTGTCAGCAGGGTCAAAGGTCACAAAGGCATCGGCAAGGACAGGAAGCGGCTGTCAGCAGCTTGGCTAACCTTCACCTAAATTTCCGCAACAACCGGTAATATCATCAGAAGGCCGCAGGTATTTGCTCTGCCATTTTGGAATGTCTTCAGATTTTATGAATATGCGTTTTAAAGCTAGTAGAGCGTCCAGATATATGCTTGGTCATGTCCATGCAAAGCGTGCTAAAGATATTTTGTTTTTAAACTAATCACTTCTCAGGTCAGACATCGCTAGGACAAGCCAGGAGACACCAGAACCGTTTCAGGTGCCCACTAGTGGCAAACAAAATGACATGTTTCTGTGGGGGTTGGACATTTAGGCCTATTAGCAACCGTCTTGTTATGTTGTGGCGTCTGAGTGGTGGTGTGTGTGGCATTTAGGAGCGCCAGATTCCATTAGGGTTGTGTGGGTTAGGTTGAGAGGTGAGACCAGGAGTTGAGGAGCCTGATGTAACAACCACAAATATGTCCTCCCCCGGATGATGGGCTACTGACGCAGGGTCTTCACGCAGCGCTGGCTGCCTTCAATAACAGCAAGTCCCTCTCTGTACTTTTGCAATAAAACACTAAAATACCCTCTTATTCCCCGCTCTATTAGAGGAAAATCCCCCCCCCCCACCGCGGCCGCAGCCAAGACAAACACAGCCCGCAGGAGAGCGCGCAGGAGCACGTGGAAGAAACGCAGCTACAGCAACAGCAGTCAACACAACAAAAGGAAAAAGGCTGTCTGTCTGCACGCAGTGTGGTCTGAGCTCCGTCTGGGATGCGTTCTTTCACCGGGCAAGTCGTCCAACCGGGCCCACGCACCAGTCTGGAGCGCGCTGGCGCGGGGGCCTCGGTCTCGGGGAGGACTTCGCTCCCGCCAAGCCCTGTTACCAAGGATAACTGGCAGCGCGTTTCTCCACCTTCGTCCTTTTCGCAGCAGCTGAAACATAAACGTTGCTTTTCCGAGGAGCGGGCCGATAAACGTGACTCACCGCCTACACGCGGTGATTTGACCGACTCTCTGGCCGCTCGCAGGCCATTGGGAAGGCGACCAAGAAATGAATTCTGCCGCTTCATAACTTGTGGATGTTGCAGACACACGATGCTTCAGAGCGGCATCTGACCTAACAGCGTTCTGCCTGTCCCTCTCGAGGCTGCAACAAAAGTCTTTTATTAGTTTGTTCCAGCTTGGGAGATGCTGGATCTCTGAAGCCCACCTGTGAGTTTTGTTTTTGACTGATTTGAAAAAACATTCAAGCCCTGAGGAAATGAGCCAGTAATATTATGAAAACCAAATTACTGACTGTCCATTTGGAAAAAATGAGAACTCTAAAAGAAAACAGATGAGGACACGGTGGATACCTAAACCTCAGAAAGGGGACAGCAGGTGCTGCTGCTTTGGTGTACGCTGCCGCTTTTGTCTTGCTCTGGAAAGACCAAATGTATTTTTTAAACACATGGCATAATGTGTGAAATAATATAAACTAATAATCCACTGGCAGGCCGACCGGACCTCACCGGGGCGGCGAATGCTCTTGCTAAAACGTTCTCTCGGTGGCTCCGCCAAGCCAACCGCTGTCCAATTACCAGCGCAACAGGGGCAACAGTAGCCGAAGGGATAATTGAGGGCGTTTCTCATCTGCCATCCCGCTCCCTCGGTATTTCCCTGATATCCCTCCTCCTCTTGTTCTTCCAGCGCTGCGGTTTATTTTGATGGATGGCGTCGGAACACCACCTCCCCCCCCAACCCCGGCGAGGTAGCCCAGTCTAGACCTCAGTCTCTGGCAATTACACACACCGTTTGGAGGGTGAAAAACCAGCCGGCTTGGGGCTCGCCTGCGCGTCCACGTCTACCGGCTAACTTCAGCAAAGACTTTTAAATCGATACGTTGTTGCAGCTTTCGCTGACGTGTACAGATTGTGCCAATTACGCCGCAGAGGGGCTAATCATTTCTGTAGTCTGTGAAAGCTGAAGCTCCCGTGGTTCCACAAACCTCCACCTTGAGCACCATGATTGATGAGTGACTGCCTAGTAGGATGATTGCTTCTGGACCTACGTTCCCCGGAGCACCCTTTACCTTTACCCAACGCACACCCACCCTTACGCTGTTCTGGGTTCATACTACTTGCCGTACAAAGGCCCGAAATGGCACCTTTTCTGGGTGGCCCTACTGAAAACTGCTCTGTTTACTCTTATTATGTGAGTCTTAAGGAAATTGGGCTGAGCAGAGCAACTTGGTGGAACGTTTTGTCAAATAATATTAGTGAAACTGAGAGGATACGCCTGAAACATTGTATAACAAGTAAAAATTGGGGAAGCAGTGAAATTCAAACTTTTTAAAACAAATATTCAGGAACAACCGGTGCGTTCTCAAGTCCAAATAGTTGGGTTTGTACGCTCAAATGAAAGAAAATGCTTTTTGTGTGCGAGGGATATTCAGAAAAAGGGATAAACGTGCAGCGTGTGGCGCAAGATCGCTGTCCTGACCAGGAAATGTTCTTTAAAAGCGACCAAGAACATCTAAAATATCCCCAGTATGTGTCCCTGAGACGTTGCACAATTCCAGTGGGGTTGAGTCTAGCGTGTGTGCGTGCTGTTCCACCACGTCCCCGCAGAGTTATTGTTGCTTTTCTTACCACCCAGGCCAAAAGCACATCGTTTTTTAAAACAAGCACTCTCACTTCCTAGTGACGGGGAGAGCGCTCTCTGACCGGATGCATCGGGGTTGTATTTGTATTTCATCCACTGTGGAATGTGATTAGAAAGCATTTAAAAAGCATCTAAGTTTGTTTTCAGTGGGGAGACATATTAAACCCACTTTGAAGCTTCTCTTTTTTTACCTCTGATGGATTTGAACCCCTGAACGACCTCTGTTTGGATGGATCCTAACCATCCTTCCAGAGCTAGGTGGGTTCGGGCTGTGATCAAAGAGCCCGGAGGGCCTGACAGCAGTCCAGGAGTGTCTTTGTGTGTTTGCTGGTGACTCGTTTAGCATTCAGGATAGCCGCCGTGCATATATGCCTTTGATTAACATCTGGACCAGCTTGTGCCATACGGCAAACGCAACGAGGCGCTTACCTTTGAAGCTTTCCCGTACGCACCACCCTGTCAGTGCTCTCTGCTGAAGAGCCCTTAGTTCTGCAAGCATCCATCTCCTTCCTCTCTCCAGCACGTGATTGTTTCTGCCAGACTTTTGGGGCGTTTTGGAGCAGAGATTGATTTGTAGCTCTTACCGCTAATCCCTCCAGAGCTGTCGGGCTCTGCGCTATCAGCAGTGCTTCGACGGCCCTGAATTGTTCCAAACCAGACGCGCTTAAACTGTCTCCTTTCTCCCAGATTAATATCTCTTTATCCACATTATGCACTCACCATCTCTTTATTTTTTATTAGTTAAATGCTATGTGCACTTCAGATTTGATCTCCGGCGCATGTAAGGTGCAGGCACAGAGTTGTGGAGGAGGAGGGCAACCCCTTCCCACACTCTGGCCCCTGCGGTTGCCTTTATGCTCGCACCCTGACCTAAAGTATTTTCAGGCCGTTCAGAAGGCTATTATTAGTGGCTGTGCTTGCGTATGCTCCGTTTGGGGACATCTCCGCGTTGGCTAACAGCAGCCGGTGACGCATGGCTATGGCAATAACCGCTGCGGTCCAAAACTGCGCTTTGAGCAGATGCCTAATAAAGGCAGTGGAAACACACTCGCACACGCAATGTTAACAACACCCGGTCGAGGTCTACACACACACACACACACACACACACACACACACGTAAAAACTGACAGCTGGCACACTCCTTTCTGCACTCCAGCATCACAAAGGAGTACACTGGAGGCAAGCCTCCCCAGGCCTGTGAACCAGCCAGACTAGGCCCTCCCTCCTCTCCCTCCTCTCTCCATCCTCCTCTCCCCTGTAATTATACCGCTCCTGCAGAAGTCCATTAAAGCTTGGCCAGTTAGATAATAAAGATCAGAGCGCTCTCTCCTGATCTTGGCCTCCTCCTCTTCCTCCTCCTGGTGCGTCTGACGCGTGCTGCCATCCTGCCCTTGGACTGGGTATCTCGGCACGACTTTATTGTGACTGCAGGCCTCCGTCTTGGCCTCCACCACACAGCTCGCAGATGGGCCTTCTTTGTTTGTTTTCCATACTTCAGAGAAAGTAAAGATACGTTCCCCTGACTTTAATGGCCTGTCTAATTGCATGTGGTGGATGGTAAATGGCGGCTAAAGTTAGTTTGCGAATTGTAGCCGGACTCGGGAGCCTGGTCTGCGTTCCCTGGTGGTTTCAGACCACTGGCCACCAGCTGCACCGTCTGCGGGAGAAATAATTACTATTGTACGCCTTTATCCTTTTTTTGGTCCTTCCTCTCCATCGCTTCTTTTGTCACCCGTCCCGCTGCTGCAGGGTTTCGAGGAGCCCGAGAACCCAGGGCTGCTTTTAGTGGTCTGCTGTGACGTCCCTGGTCATTCGGTTTCGCCGCGTCACTAAAGCTGCAGCTCCCGTTGGCAGGCGAAGCGACAGGATGCTCACGTTTGAATACGTTTGACCAGCGTGACTAAACAGACACAGTTCTGGCCTGTTCGTCAGCATATTTCTAGTTTTTTGAATCAGCGTTGTACACCACGTGAGACAGAAAAGATGATGCCGACTTGTCTTTTTCCTTTTCTCCAACAGCAAATCCTGCGCACCTCCCGAACCAACGCCACCAAGGTCATCTTCCTGATCACCGACGGCTACTCCAACGGCGGCGACCCTCGGCCAGTGGCGGCGGCTCTGAGGGAACGCGGCGTCGAGATCTTCACCCTGGGCATCTGGCAAGGCAACATCAAGGAGCTCCATGACATGGCCTCCGAGCCCAAGGAGCAGCACTGCTACCTCGTTCCCAACTTCGCCGAGTTTGAGGCCCTGGCTCGCCATGCGCTGCATGAAGGTGAAGGGAGAAAAAAGCTTTTGACTTTTAAAAGACAGTTAAAAGAAGAAGTGATTCAGTTTACATTCAAACTTCAAGCTACTGGAACAACTTTGACCTGTCACCATCTTGAAAAGTGTTGGTTTTAATTCAACAGAAGTAGATGAAAATTGAGATGGGATCTGGCAGACAGGCGGCAGAATAAATTTCACATTATGCACTCGTCTTATCTGCGGCCAACAGCCATTAAAGCTCCGCTTTGATATCGATTTGACAGATTGAGTCCCTTTTCCCACACTTGGAGGGGACTTCCCGCAACATGACGAGCGAGGTGCCGTTGCTTTTAAAAGCTAAATTGCAGCCCTGAGGGTGCACAAGAGAAACTTTGTGAGTGGACTTTTGCAAACAGCATCAGAAAATCCCAGAGGTGAAGATTAGCGAGCGGAGATTAATCGGTGTGAATAAAAGCTAGCACACACCGCCCAACCTTTGGCGCATCTGTCTTGAAGTCTCTAAGCACATGTGAAAGAAAAAAAAAACTGACTAGCCAAATGAAAGGAATGGCTTCACAGATGTCCTTCCTGCTCTTGGAAGATGGGGAAGATGGTTGTGCAGAGTTCCATGCATCCTAAATGTGTTTGGTGAGTTTTATCCCAGGGCAACACACACGTACCTGTTTACCTCTCATCTGTTTTACGCTTGCAGACCTCCCTACGGGCAGCTACATCCAGGAAGATCTGTCGCTCTGTTCCTCTCTGTGCGAAGCCGGCAAGGATTGCTGCGACCTGATGGCCAGCTGCAAGTGCGGCACACACACGGGACAGTACGACTGCATCTGCGAGAAGGGCTACTACGGCAAGGGTCTGCAGCACGAGTGCACAGGTAGGTCGGGCTAAGGCTAACAGGTACGTTGTGGTGAATGAAACGCTTTCCACGACGACTCCGGTTGGACAGCACTTGCTTCTTTGTTGCTTCTCACCACATTTCGCAACTGAAACTAAATGCACCGAGACCTGGGAGAGGTTTCAGAGTTTGCTTTTGTTTCTCTAATCTTTGTCATCATTATATATTTTGTCTCTTTCAATCAGAGCTGCTTGTCCTCAGGCCCCTGCTGAGTAATGAGGTAAATAAGCAGCTAATTGAGTTAACGCAATGGAAACTGTCCTTAGGGGAGGTCACAATCGACATCCTTTCAAATGCTGGAGGTCTGAAATGTATGCTTTTTTGTGCTCAGGATATAAGTAGTCCTTATTTTGTATTGATTTTTAAGATCATACAAGAAATACTTGTATGAATGATTACTGCTCCTTAACAAGACAGAAAAGGCCTCAAAACCCTCTCTCAGTTCTTTTAAAATGTCCTCAAAGCTGATGGACGTCGCGTGCCTCAGAGACAGTCAGGTTTCGACCAAAACTGCACATTCACTTTGTCTCGCTAATTTTCCCTCCTCGGGTCTGTCCAGTGTCCAAGCTAAACAAGGCAAAGCTACAGTTTAATGCAGGTGGTCTCTGTCGCTTAGAGACAGCTTCAGGGTTGATCCATTTTTCTAAATGAATATGTAATGACCCAGCGGGCTGAGGAACGTCGGAGCTGAGGCGCGTCAAGCGGAGGAGAAGAAACAGAATAGTTGGGTAACTGAATAAGCGCACACGGCGATCCTTTAATCCTAAAGTCGTTGTATGTGGCCCCCAGCTCTTTTTATTTCGGAAATAAATACCAGGAAGTAAAACATAAAACCTCACTGACGTTTGAAAACTACTCTAGAGCAGAGGGAGGAGGGTTTTTTTTGAAGTGACAGCCAAATAAAAGGGTACCGGGGTCATCAGACCAGAAAAAGCATGTTTTCCTAATTCTCCTCAGATGTTGTCGAGCACCGAGCCAAACTCTGCTTATTAATCTGTTTTAAAGGCTTTAATTAATAGCAGAGAGCAGGCTGAGGAGTTGGCTCAGGAAGAAGAGGCGCTGCTAGGCGCTCGCCGCCGCCACTGACAAGCGTTTCCGCTGTCTGAGGAGGGAGTCCTCATCGGCCGGCGTGGGACTGCGCCCCAGGCTGGACTAGTTGGCGCAGCCTCCTTTTGCTCCACGTTTTGGTTTCCTTAAGTGGCGGTGAACACCTTCCCGTGTTTTTCCGAACACTACGCTTATTAAAGGTTTCAGTCCCTCATAACACGCAGAGCCCTTTGAATTCGCAGCGGCTCCAGAACCAATTACGTTTTGCGGCTTGAGCAGTACATAATCAAGAAACAAAAGTAAACTCCACAACCCCCCTGCGCTGTTTCTGGAGGAATTTGGCACGTTGTGCTGCTACAGCTCCACTAGGCCTGGCTGGAGTGAAAGTGTTTAGTGAAATATGGGTACGAGGGGTGGGTCAAAAAACCTGACTGGAAACTACAGCTTCTGCAGAAACGTCTCCCGGAAACTGTGGCTAGAGTCCGTGAGATGGAAGCAGAACCGAGCGTCTCTGTTGTCTCCCCGCGGATGCTAATCTAATGCCGACTGGCTCTGCATCGTGGAGGGACACGCAGAGCACCGGGGAAGTGGGGAGAAGTGGGAAGGCCGGAGGGGAATGTGTTGGCCTCCTGTCACACATCCTCTCTTATCAGGCTCTTGTGTAGCCTGAGAGAGTGACAGGAGCTCTGGTCTGCGTTACCGCGGCGTTGGCTTTGTTCTGGGGATGAATGGAAGGGAGTGAGCAGGGGAGAGCGTGGAAGACGGAGATATGGAGGAAACAGGCCGAGGTGAATGACCAGCAGACCACCCGAAGAGAAGAGACTTTTAAGTGACCACAGGCAAGCGTGGCCCTCTGGCAATCCCTGTTGCAATCGCACCCTGCAGAGGTGCCGAGAGAAAAAAAGTCTAACAGAAAAGCACACATCAGAACCGATCCCTCGTGGGCCGAGAGGATGTTTAACATATTTGAGATAAGACTGGTTATCACCCTCTTCCCGCTCTGTCATGCTCACGCACGTTGGCACGGCCGTGCCGTTGGCACGCTTTGGGCGCACTCACTTGTGGGCCATTTACACATGCCACGCTCAAGGATCTAACACATACCAGACCCCGGGCCGGTTTGTTCCCCACCTAGCAGAGGCCAGGTACTGCACATGGCGGTCTGGAGGACTTGGTATGAGGAGCAATCAAAGCAACTGGGGTCGAATTTGTTTCCACTGTTACTTGTCTTTCCTGTTAGGATTATTTAAAACAGAGCAAACTCCCTTTCAATCCACTTTCCGTTTGGCCCAGACGAGCATGGAAATGTTCGTGTTCTGCACTAAACTGTTGCCTCCGTGCAGCTGTAATTACGGCCGTTGTCTATGTATTTATGCATTCTTTCAATATGCGGTCCCCTCCGGCTGCCAGGATTGAAAGAAAATCTGTGTAAAGTATGTTGTTGGAAAAAACCCCATCATGTGTGCGGTTTGTCCAGTCTTCCAGCCCGTGTTCGTCTCCGTGCACGTGTTCCTCACTGCAAAAAAAAAATAAAAAGGAGCAAATAATAGTTTGATAGCAACAGCATAACAGAAGCAGCTAATGATAGCGTAGCTGTCTGACATCAACAGTGGCTAAAGTTGGCACAGCCTAATAACAAGAAGCCGTTGTCGTCACTCGTTTTTTGTTTTTTTAAGACTTTCTAAACGCAGTCGTGGTGCTGGATCCTGGGAATTTGCAGCAGATATCATGATTATAATGGCCTCCTCATTATAGATCCAAATCAAAGTCGTATCGCTGCAAGGCACCAGCTAACTGGTCGTACATCATCGCTTCAGACAGAAGTGACATTCATCAGCGCTGCTATTGGCAGGGCTGGGAAAGGGCCCTAATATTTGACAGATGTAATTTTCAATTCAGTGTTTTGAAAAGCAAATACCAGAGTCCATTTGGCTACCTCATCCAGCGTGTTACGCAAACACGCGCATAAAGACTGCCTATTTCCACGGCCAGAGGAGATCCGAATCCCCACAGCATCGGCAACTGCAGCAGACCGGCTGCTCCCGTACGCCTGCGTACGTCCAAGAACTTGTTTTTGCGGTTAGAAGCAAGTTGGAGGCAGGAAGCGTTTAGCGGGGATTTCTCTGGGACGAGACGGGCGGCGGGGGTGGGGGCGGTGGGGCTGGTACCCTCGCCTCCTGGCTGCCGCCGTTGATTACTTAGCTCGATTGCAGAAGAGCGTAGGCCTCTGTTTCCTTTTGTTGAGCAGAGAGTGAAAAAGAAAGGGAGGGTGGTTTTTAGTTTGGCATTTTTGCTGTGGATGGATGGAGACTTTTTTTAGATAAGGTCTAGTTTAATTATACTGGTCATATTTTACACGATGTTGTGAAGGCAGAGATAAAACAGCAAGAATCTGGTGTACGTGATGTATCAAAACCCATCATTTCTTTTTTTGTTGTTGTTTTTATTGTAATTAAGCTAAAAATATTCACCTTTGTGTCGTAATCACATCATATTTCAACAAGTGAAATGCAAGAGGGGGAAGAAAGAGATCCAAATAGTCTGTACAAGCAAACTTCGAGTGACTTCTTTCCACTCGTGTTGAAAGGAACTCGATGTCAGAGCAACTCTCTTTCATGTTTTTAGGTTCTTTAGAAGTGCTTTTGCTCTGGAGCAGGATCTACATGGGCATGACTTAAGGGAAGCGTGCAAACCTATATAGGTCCCTCTCTTAACGCCACATGTTCCAGCCCCGGCCCATCTCCCCCCCACTCATTAAACCACTCGTATGTCTGTAAAAAAAACAATTGATGACTACTGCTGCCGTGTAAATATGCTGTAAAGCAGATGAAAAAAATCCAAAGGAGGAGGTGGAGACGCTGTAAACTGTGTCATATTCTGCAGGTTAACATGAAAACCAAGGGAACCCTGAAATGGGCACCAACCAGGCCTGAGTTGCACCACCATGAGAAACAGATATTACACCCACTTCGGAACCACAACTTATATTCTGTCAACACAAATCCAAATCCATATTTCTGGGGGTCAGCGGGTTTCAAACTCTGGGCTGGACGTGTTTGTTACAGGCGACTAACACGCTGGCAGGGCTTTCCAGCCTCGCTCCAGGTCTGTGATTTTGGATTATTCTCAGCGCTCTGTGATTTCATTCCGTGATTTAGTGCCTGAAACGTAGCAGTTTGAGTCCTCTGTGATGTCTTCAAAGTGTGTGAGCAGAACAAAAGCCCAGAACTTTTTTTGTTTCGCCTGCAGTCAGATTCCCGTCTGGAATTTGACCTGACGGACGGCCTCGCAGGGATCTTGGATGGGTTCCTTCTTTGCAGTCTTCACTCTTTGTTAACTTGTCTTGTTTGTTTTCAGATACACAGGTTTGACCCCCCCATCTATCTCTCCATGTTTGGCGCTAACCCTTATCGACGCTCTCCCCCACTTCTTTCTTCCACTTTCTGATCCTCCTCTCGCCGTCGCCACGCGCGCAACGGAAATCTCCCTGGTCTGTGGGAGGCCACGAGCATGGACGCAGGTCGCAGGCTGAGGATGAAGGATGTCGGCAGCTGCCAGCCTCGCCGAGGAAAAGCAGCTGTCTGCTTTTCTTCTTCTCTTGCTCTTTGACCCGCAAATTAACTCCCGTGCTCATCCTTGATGTTGCCCTCCAAATGAAAACTAAACAGAAGATTGTGTCCCAGTCTAGGCTGCAACCAGACTGGGGGTTTTTTGTGTTTGTGCTGAGAGGATTCACAAGGAAACCGTTCATTTTTACTTACTTGTTTTGAGTTTATTGTGATTCCTCTCAACTTGGTGAGATTTCACCTTTCTTAAAAGTTCCAGGATAGTTTTTTTGGTCAAATATCAGCTGAGAGGGAGCTGGCGTTCCCAGCAGTTGCGATCGGTGTTCCTGCTGCTCTCCAGGTGTGTTTTATTTGTGTCGTTCGGAAACAGTCTCACATTTGCGTCACAGGTGTTTACGTCGTCTCAGTTTCCATCCGGTTGTGGAACAGGCTGCAGGTACCCTGACTCTGACTGAGGGCAGTGAAAAACCAACCAGAACTTTCCCTCTGCCCGTGTTAGCATCCTGGCTGGTGAGCTACCTCATCCCATCAGCACTGAACTCGCGCCACAAAGTTTTATCACTGCATTTATCAGCAGGCTGCCATTCTCTAATCAGGCACACCAGACCAGGGGACCAACATGTTTGTGCAGTTGTTCTGCGGTTCACCTCACACTCCCGTTGCATCAGAGTCTGTAATAAGCTTCCTTGGAAGCCCATAAGACACATCTAGCGATTACTCACTCCTCTTTTTGGGAACAGGACTAAATAATAGGCAGGCGAACAGCAAAGGAATACTTATTTTCTTGGTTTCCCTCCAAAGATCCGCCGAGCATCACTCTGGGGAAGCTTCAGCATCCCTTGAGATCTGCGTGTCTGCGGAACATGCCGGTGGACAGCTGTGGAGCAGCTCCCCTCCTCAAACATTTTCTAGTCCACCTTGCAGCTGGAGAGCAGACCACAGTTCAGCAGGACCCAGGAAACCGATTTCAGTCCTCCGGGCTTTCCTTTTGTAAAGAGACGCGACCCAAGCATAGGCCATGAAACATATAGAATCGGCTGTTTACTTAAGACTTGAGTGTCTTTTTATTTTTGCTCACTTCTGTGTTTTTGTGGGTTAGTTTAAGCACTTTATTTCTGCACCTAGCGTGTCCCTGAGTCACAGCTAAGAGCGGGAAGTTTCCTCATTTACAACTCTTGTTTTCCCCAAGAGAAATACCCAGGAATTTTTTGCCCATGTCGGTCAGGATGTCGTCCATATTTAGCAGGCAATTCCCAATATTGCTGGGCTGTTTGGTTAGAAAAGGAGCCTAATTTGGAGGACAAAAACACAATGAAGGACTTTCTTTCATTTATAAAACAAACCTTTGTTGTTTTGGCCCACTTTGAACCACAGTAACGTGTGGGGTTTGCCTTTTTACACATTTTTGGGAGTTTCTTTTAAAAAAGAACTGGTTTTATGTGGAAGGTGTGTGTGTGTGTGTGTGTGTGTGAGAGAGAGAGAGAGAGAGAGAGATTCTGTATTTGTTTTTTGGCTGAGCAGAGTATGCACCTCTTAGCGAAAACCTCTCCACGGATCTCTGTTTGTCATTGTGGCAGAGGAGGCAGATGTTCTGGATCTCCTCTCTCTGTTTCCGTCCCAATCTGTTTTTAGGATCTGCTTAATCGAACGCAGCTTCCCCCCCACCCCAGAGACCGGAGAGTTTCTCGTGTGATAGCAACTTTGGCTCCCGGGCCGGACGTGCTGCCAGTTTAAATGAGTTACTTCATTTTTGAAGAAGGGACTAGAACACATTAACAGACCTGCTCTTGTTTCTGTCACTGTCTGTCTTTAATCAGAAATGAATGTAGTCTTTTGTGTTCAGAGGTCAGTCGAGGACTTTGAGCAAGGCCTTTTACCTGTACTAGAAGAGCTGAATCCAGCATCTCGTTTCACACGTCTTAGCATGTGTATGAAGCATGTTACCCGGGGAAACAGTCCCCTTTTCCCACGTCTAAGACCATGAATGCATACAATAGTTCTTTGACACTGTTTTACCTTCCTACAGTTGAAACACAGCAGACTCTTCCTGTTTCATAGTCACCTGGCCCGCTGACGGTCTGTTTCCTCTGGGAGTGAAGGCGACACCGAGTTAGGCCAGCAGACATCATGAGAAGATGGGGGCGACTGACTGCTGCTTGATCTCTTCGGGGTTCTCCTTTGCTCTCCCGTTTGTGATCCCGTGATCGTTTATCCCTTTCCATTCATTATTTCCTCTGTTCCTGTTCTGATTCCGGCCCTCGGGGTCTGCGTTTCAGTTCTGCGTTTGTGGCCATACTTGTGTGTGTACATTGGGGATGAAATATTTCCACTCTCATGATCTGGTTCAATTAATATTCTCATCATAAATGGCTCCGACTGCAAACCTTGTGTGTGTCTGTGAAACACATTCCTAAAGGCTTATTTAAGAGGCCTCCGCTGAGTTTAAAGGACACCGGATGGACAAGCTGCATCAGCTGCTTTTGCTATTAACTAAACTCCTGCACATGCACACACACAGGTATGCACCATGCGGCAGTCCTGCGCGTACGTGTGTCCATTTGATGTGGTATACTGGGTGCATTTCGGCGCCAGCAGCCAGTCGGTTGAGCTTTACAGTGGGTTGATTTCCCCTCCCTGACCCGCTGCTGGGTTTCTGCAGAGGCAGGGCCGTTCCGCTGAGACGCCACGCTGGCTCACCAGTGGAAATTCACACCTGGCTGCTGGGTCAGCTCCCGAAAACCAGTCTTGAAGAGTACTGTAGATTCTGTACAACAGCCTGATAATTACAAGGGTATTTTAGCGCTTTGCTACTACATAATAATCCTGTTTTACCTCTATCAGCTGGTTTATTATTCTTTTTGCCGTGGTCTCCCCTGGACAGAAACTCCCCACCTCATTGACAGCCCTACCCGGAACTGTCTGGAGGATTAGCCAGGGATTTACACGCACACTTAGGCGTACATGCAACCAGGCTGGACAGGGAATATCTTTACATTTCCTGTAGTCATTTTCTGAAAGTCAGAACCACGAACCTGCCCTGTGCGTGCTGTGATAGGAGCGTGCAGCCAAGCTAGACAAAGCTGATCTGACTGTGACACGCTTCGCGGTTGCACAGTTAGTGTGACTCTGTTGCAGCTATCAAAGGAATAACAGTTGCATTTCTTGATCTTAAATGCTTCCCTTTAAAGTGGTTTTGGATAGACAGAAAGAAAAACAACAGAATAATTGCTCTGGCTTCAGGGAGCAACTGATTACTGTGTGGGTGTAAAGTTCTCCAGCAATCACTGTGAATTATGGGAATTACTTGTGTGAAATTACCCCTGAAGTGACTGATAAGAGCTGTTGTCTCGAGCGATCGCATAAATCAAATAATCTGAAAATTTATTGCAAAAGCATCAGAGAGTTTGGACTTTTACGGTTTAACCAAAGTGGACTGAGTCTGCGTGCAAAGCAAATGAGCGATCAGGGCAGTTTTTATGGAAGTTGATCGTGAAAAGAGGACTGTTGGAGGCTCTCGATGACCCGCCTCGTTTTTTCAGCCGGTTGTCAGTTTGGTGAGCCTAATTGGAAACGTATTTGAGAAAGTCTTCAACGTCAGATGATTTAGAGTTTTGCTTGTGATATTTTGTGTGATTGGATTAGTTGTTCTGTTGTCTCTGGGGCAGTAACACAACATTTCCAAACTACTTGATGGAAGATCTCATAAACCTGTCAAGTTTTTTTTCAGTTTACGGCTTGAATTCTTTCTGCAAAACGCCCGCTGTCCAAATTTACTCTCGCTTTTTTTGGTAACGTCAGGAATCTTCATCTTCTCCGTCCTCCACAGCTTGTCCACCTGGCACCTATAAACCAGAGGCAGCTCCAGGAGGCCCCGGTACCTGCCTGGCGTGTCCCGATGCGCCAGCACACCTCCCAGCCCGGCAGCACCTCCGTCACCGACTGTGTGTGCAAGCCTGGCTATCGGCCGTTAGGCATGACCTGCCCAGGGTACGTTTAAAAACCAAAAAAAACACACAACATGTTTGCTCTCCCGTCCCACGCAAGGGTTTCCCAGACAACGTCTGCTACATAGCACATAACAATGTTTTTAACCTAGCAATCAGAATTGGCCAGAAGGTGTAGGAACCAGAATGGTCTCCAGCAGCCAAACAAAGCCCATACCTCGGCACAACTGAAGCTCTCCATCTGCGGGGGAAACCTGCTCCTTTTGGAGTCAGTGTAATAGAAAAGACAACAGGGTGCGGTTTCCTCTGTTTTCCGCACCATTCTGGATTTATTAGTCACATCCCACAGTGTCCTTAAGATAATCCTTAAAAAATGCATCATTTGATGGGCTCTAAGATGGGTCAAGGCCTCTTTAATGCAAAACACTCCAGTATATTTTGATGCGCGGTGCTTGAAAATCAATCTGGACAAAGCAAAGGCTGTTTAGTCTAGAGATTGACCAGCATTTGTTATAAAGTGGTGATTTCCACTCTGGTAGTTGTCTAGGAGAAGGTCGTCTCCATGTTTTTCGCAATATTGAGCAAAATTTAAAGGAATATTTAATTTTTCAATGGTGACCATTTTGACCTTAACTGGAAGAACATGTGGAAATTAAAAAACATTGTGTGAGTAAGAGCCGAGTATGAGGTAAGTTTGAGGGTATTTTGTAACCTTTTACTCATAAATTCCTGTATGTTTTGCTCCCTTTCCTACAGACGTGCGTCACTGATTTCCACACACTGATATGAACACGATGACGATCAGCTTCACACTTTCCAGCAACTTCTGTTGATATTTCACTGCTGTGCTCTGCTTTTGTCTCAGTGGTGTACTGCCCAGCACTGCCACCTCCAGAAAACGGCTTTTTTATCCAGAACGTCTGCAACAATCATTTCGAGGCCGCCTGCGGCGTCCGATGCTTGCCCGAGTTTGACCTCAAGGGTACCAGCATCAGACTGTGCCAGGCCGACGGCACCTGGTCAGGAACTCCTGCCAGCTGCACAGGTGAGGAGGCAGGAGGAGGAGGAGGAGGAGGAGGAGGAGGAGGAGGAGGAGGGTGACCAAAAACACACCATCACACTGCTTCTGTGGCCAATGAGGCCTTTAAAGCCAGATCATGCTTTCTTTTCTTTTAGAAATGAGTTTTGGTGCTCTAAGTGCATTAAATTGTCGCGCTTTTGCTTTCTTATTTTTCTTTGTTTGTCAAATAACTCAGATTAATGTTATCCTTCAGCAACATGCAAAGTAGCGTTCCAGACGATGGTGATTCCATACGATTTTCCGATGGATTGCAGCAGGTTTTTTTCAGACATGTCTCCCATTATTCCCTCTTGCACCAAAGGCAATTTATAAGAGCCCTCAGAGACAGCTGCCCCCCTTCTGATGTCTGCAGACTTCCATAAACATTTGTGTAACAATAAATCGGGAGTGAGTCGATCTGTTGCCGATTGGCAGCAACTCCCCCAGCAGCGAAACGAGGGGGAGGACGAGACGGGTTTAGATTAAAGGAGGGACAGACGTTTACGAGGAGGCTGCCGCTTACCGCCGCGGTGGGATGGTTCCAGGGCCGGGGGCATAAGGAAAAAAAATGAGGGAACAAAAATAGTAGGAAAACAACCTGAAAACGCAACCAGGTTGAGGAGAAAGCAGATTAATGAGGAAAATTGCAGTTGAGGCAGAGAGACACCAACAGTGTGACTCACTGAATCCCCCCCGACACTGAACACCCAAGAGTGTGTGTGTCTGTGCGTGTCAGAGATTTACAGCAGCGGCTTTGGGTCGATATTTTCCTGAGCGTGTCTACATATGTCTGCTTCCATGGGTGTCACACTGGGTCTAGTCTTTGCCACAGTTCTGGAGGACCTCCCAGCGAGTTGAGCCCTGACGGCGGGGGTCTCCTCTGAACTGGCTCTGCGTCGATGGGAGGTGATGAGACGTAACACTCTACACACTCTCTTCCAGACCGCAGCGAAACTGAGAACAGGCACACTTTTTTTTTAGTTTTTTATTTCATGGGGACTTTTGCTCTGCGTTCAATGACAGGCCCGACTCCAAGTTAGGTAATAACGCCGAACATTCCTGCAGATGATTTGTGGCCTTCTCCTGATTTTTTTGGGGGAGGGGAATCATGTACATGAGTAAAAGCTGGGTTTAGTTTTGATTCTTTTTTTACCTTTTTATATTTTTCAACTTGCAGTTCGTTCCTGCCCGCCCCTGTCCCGTCCCAAGAACGGGTTTCTGAGGTGCAGCAACAGCGGCGCCTCCAACAGGACAGTGTGTCAGGTGGGCTGCGAGCGAGGCTACAACCTGGAGGGACGGTCCAGGCTGGCCTGCCAGGCTAACTCCCTGTGGAGTGGACCCCAACCTCGGTGTGTGGGTAAGCCCTCCATGCTCTCTGACCCCTGTTTGACCTCATGGATCCCACCGGCGAGAAGTCCTTCCTTTTAAATTAAAAGCTCGTCAATTCCAGATTTGGGCAGCTCTCTGGAGAAACGCGTGGCTTTGCTCACAGAATGCATGGTCACGTTAGCGCCGTGGCTAAGCCTATGGTTTATTTGTTAGGAGCCCTGCCGCATCATTGCATTTGCTGTCACACAAAATTACACACTCATGCTTGCGAACTGATAATTAAGTTAAAATAGTTTGCGCGTCCTTTCGCCCGCCGCAGGGAGCACCCAGGTCGGGCCCACCATCTTACAAAATAAGGTCCAGGGTGAGAGCCGCAAACCTCCGGCCTGCTCCAACTCTGGTCCAGCCACCGACTTCCAGGAAGCGCTCACTGGTTGCTGATAACTACCAGCGTTTCCCCACACATGCCCAGTCTGATTTATGGTTTGTTTACCTGACCACCTCGGCTCCTCCAACATGCTGTGTTTCCCTTTTTAGCACTGCTAAGAGGGTCTGCAGCAGTTGAGTGGCAGGTTTTATTGTTGTTTGTACATGAGGGAAACGCAATCAGACCAAGATTTATTTTTTTTTACGTCTGATTGAAATCTCTCAGTGTGAATCTCCCCTCGTAGAACAGGAGAGGCCGATAATGGCCGATAATCCATCCACCACAGAGTGAAAGCTGCTCTCGCTCGCTTCTCACATCTGCAGGAAAAGCCTGAAGCGTGTGAGTCCCGTGGTCTGGGCGAGGTTTTTCAAACGTGCAACCTAAATATAGTTTATCCGGCTGTTCTGCCCTCAGCTGAAAATCGATAATAGTCGCTTCGGCACCTGCAACCAGCAGCAGATATCAGTTTCATCTTTGTACATGTGCTCGTCTCCCCAGAGGTGCGCTGCCCCCCAATCACGACCCTGAGGAACATCACACTGTCGCCTCCTGCCTGCGGGAAGAGAACAGTGACCCCGGGCTCCTCTTGTCTGCTCACCTGTCGAAAAGGCTTCACGCTCCTTGGAAACCGGAAGGTGGTGTGCCTGGGCTCTGGAAACTGGACGGCTAACATTCATACAGTCATCTGCGCAGGTATCAGCCTCTTCATTACGCATGTGCATAAAGTGGAATTGCCAGTATAGCCCATTATTCCCAGTCCATTTTGCCAGTTTTTATTTCTTTCCCTAAGGAAACCTTTAATAATCTCTTTAAAATGGTTTTTAGAATTCTACCATTAGCTGGCCTGACCTTAAATTTAAAATTTAAATGCTATTTGAAAAGTACTGTAAAAACAATTAAGGGAAAGAATGAGTGCAGAAGGGAAAAATAGCAGGATACTTGGAGAATATTTTCCGTTCCCCCATCCCCCTCCCTCTGCATCGTTCAGCACTTTTGTAGGCTGGTTCGATAACTCAGACTATACTGTGTCAGAGCTCTGGACCGGCTGGACTGCAGCCCTCCACAGACCTGGCAGGTGAACCCCCCCTCTCCCCCTCCGTCACTCCCCTGCAGCCCAGCTCTGCTAATGAAGGACCGCTGCCATCAGAGAGGGGAAGAGAAGCCGTGAAGATGAGAACGACGGCAGGGCGGACACGGGGGCGCGAGGGTAGAATGAGTCATCCGTAGGTGTTTTATGATGGGGAGTTGGGAAAAGCCAAAATAGGGGGATGAAAAGGGAGGATGAGGTAACTGGATGAGCCATTACAATGAAAAATTAGAACGCGTTACACATTTGAAAGGACTTTGTGTTGTGTTTGTGGTTTAAGCTAGGTGCCAACAATGAACAACACAATGACAAAAATACTGAATCTAATAACGTCTTTTTCTCCAATATTATCTTTATCTAATTTGCTGATGACGGAATTAATGTGTGTGCCTACGTTGTGTTCTGGATTTGCTAATAAGAACCCTGTATGACGTCTTCATAACTCAGCTGTTGTAACAAAGATGTACCGCCAGGCAGTTTTAATTTCAGTTCTCTCCTGATTAAACTAAGATTTTATCATCAGGGCGAGATGTGGAGCTAATGGACGCAGAGAGCTAACGGACACTTAGAGCACTTATCCTTTAAATGTTGCGGACGCTTGTTGGAGCCATGACAGCTTTGCACTCAGCTTTTGATTCATTAATCAGCCATAATGTCTGCGAAACGAAAGAGGTCACAGGTCAGGTGACATCGCACACTCTCCCAGCGACTGTAAGCGTTAGGTTTTCTTTCCTAATGCGTGACACCAGCGTGTGAGAGATTTTTATCGTTCCCCACGTAGACTTTCAGATAAAGCTTTTTCTCTGTGGTTCTTTAGACGCTGAACCACCATGGATCCAGTGTCCCGGAGACATCGTTGCAGGGACAGATGAGCGGCGTGGCACCGCTAACGTTAGCTGGAATGTCCCAACCGCCACTGACAACTCCAATGAAGAGGTTGGAATCTTGGAAACAGCATTTGGATCTTTCCTCTGCTGTCAACCTTCTACCAGTGACCTTATGATGCTCTACCTTTCTGTGCTAGGTGGCAGTGCAGGTGAAACCAGTTTACGCTCCTCCTCAGCTTTTTCCCATCGGAAATGAAACCATCACCTACATCGCGACCGATCACTCGGGGAACCAGGCTAACTGCTCGTTTGCTGTCACTGTAGTCGGTGAGTTGGTCCCCACAGCTCTGCTGGAGTGTGTTTGTGTGAAATGTTTGATTTTTGTGGTTGATCTGTCTAATCCCAGGGCAATTTTTGAAGGCATTTTCCATACACACAGTAGACTGAGGTCATTCTTCACACGTATAAAGACTCAGAGCTTTCAAACAGTGAATAGTGAATCTCTTTACTCCGAATTGTGGCTTCACAAGAGCTGAGCTTTTTATTGGTTAAAAAAAGTCTCCATGACCACATGACCATTGAGTCAGTGTGTCAAGTTACTCACTGTAAGCCAAAATGACTGCTTAATGCTGGTGTGTAAACATTTGTCACAGACTGGATAATCTGTGTTTAGATTTGAGTGGCTACAATGTGAGAGTGATGGGATAAGCTAAAGTCCGCCTGCTGATATTCTTCATCATCATCAGCCTCTGCGCCGCAGCTTATTCCTGTCGTCTTAACGTAAAAACACGTTTAACCGAGGCGTGCGCAAGCGCCTCCAGCAGGTGCAAAACAGGTTACTCAGAGAGTGAAAACAGGGGTGTCCCATGTCAACCGCTTGATAATCACAGCAGTCAGGGGGGAAAAAACCTCAAGCGTGGTAGCCATGAACATTTCCACATGTTATTATGGTGGTGGAACGCTGTGGGGTTTTATTAGAGACATATGTTTAGCGAGTGCCCTCTGACACTCCGCACTGTCGTACTGTCAGATCACGGCAACACTCTCCCCCCATCTGGCCCTCCTCCAGCAAACATTGTCATGAAAACGGATGCAAATTGTACCTTACACCTTCGTTTTTACGGCTTCATATCCCTTTCAAGACACGGAGCCCCCGGTGATTGACAGATGCCGGTCGCCGCCCACAGTCCAGGCTGCAGACATCCAGACGGCGGTCGTTTGGGAGGTGCCACAGTTTTCCGACAACTCAGGTATGTCTAGCCCTGGTTTCTCAGACGGCAGCTCCCGTGGATGGTTTATTCTTTTGCTCCTCTGTTCCACTGCGCTCCACCCTCTTCCTCTGCCGATGATGGATAAACATGATCTTTTCCGACTGGAAAACGCGGATCAGGGACAGGCTTTAGGTGTACATCTGTGCATGTGAATGCCAGTGAAAGACACCAGGCCTGTAGTCCAGTGACGGGAGGATGTTTGTGAGTCTGTGTTTATGGGTGGGAGATACACAAAACACAACTTGTGGATGGATAAAACTGTGGCAGCATCTGCTTCTGTGAATTAAATGATACAGCAGCAGGAAGCAGGTGGTTTTATTATTAAGAAATACCAAAATGCTCTCCTGCCATAGTCTACACTCTGTCATTTCAGGATCTATTGGTTAATTAGCATGTCCACTAATTTTTTCAATTCTGAATATACAGGATTTGAGCTTTAAAACAAGCCATTTCGTCAATATTGCCAGTCACTTTTTTATTTTTTAGCTTGCTAAAAACCAAGCCCCGATTTTCTTGTTCCTGCCTAACTGGAGAGGTCACAAGACAAATTCTAGACTTTGTATGTAGCCTCTGTCTTTTTGTGGTCCGTCTTGCTGCTGCAGTCCTCAGAGATGTAGGCCAAACCTATAAAGTTCATCAAAGCCAGTCTGCCAAATAGGTTAGGTTTTGGAGAGCTGGCCACTTCTCTCCTGGCACCGGTAACTATATTCAAACAGCCAACAACAAAGCAAAGTTCTCAGAGGTTTCCAGCACAGAGCCTGGCCTTTGTAATTTAGTCTGGCTCAACACACACGCACACACAGGCACAGAAACTACACAAACACAGGTCAGATGTAGAGAACACAGACGGGGCACTCAAACGTGCCGTGACCTGCTGGGATCGTCCTATCTCGACCCTGCTGGCTTGGTCCCACCTGTCTGAAAAGGTGCTTTTTCATCAGCCAACACGCACGCACACACACACACACACACACACACACACACATGTTGTAATGACAGACTGCAGCGGCTGCGCTCGGGGCCACACGACGTCAGCCCAACGCTGCTTTAACGCAAGTTTTTTGTTTTTCCAGGCCCACACCCTGATGCCAGGACTATATTTAGTGTGCACACACACACACACACATACTTGCATATGTACACGCAGGCACACACACACACACACACACACACACACACACACACACTACAGTACAGTGCAAGGACAGACCCCGGCAGACTAGACGTGTGTCAGCTCTGTGTTTCATAGAGGAGGTGAAATAAATGGTGGCTGGCTCACTGTTCCCATCGGTTTCTCCTGTTGTGCTAACCTTGTCCCCAATGCTTCCAGAGCTGTTGCAGTTCTGTTAACAGCCAACTGACATAATTCACATTAATACACAGTAACCCCCCCCCCGAACCCCTGCCCTGTGTAACACACAGACAGATGATTGTTACATAACACACAGCAGGAGTAAAACCTTTAAGTTAGGGCCGGACAGACGTACAGACGCGCTCTCTCTGTCATCACTCTCATTGTATTTTTTTTTCAGACCCTAACAGCCCAGAAAAATTTCCCCTCTTCCCTCCCAAGACCTGTTTTTTTCATGCCACTAAGTGGGATATAATCCTCATTTCAGCGTATTTTTTTAAACATAAGCTCCTGGCACTAACAAATGATTCAGTCGAGCTTGGAAAATGGAAAAAGGCCAAGACTGCCATCTGCAGTGTGACTGGAGAACAATTTCTCCATAAAAGGCGACTCCAAATAATTCTGCTTCTTTGAGTAATACCTTTGGATGAGTGATAACATAGAATTATTAAATATAAATAATAATATATTTAATTACAGGGCACCTATATCGGAGTAAATCAATATCCTTTGCTCTTTCAGGAGGTCGGCTCACACTCACCAGCAGCCACACTCCAGGCTCCCAGTTCCCAGTAGGTGAGACACTGGTCCAGTACACAGCGACTGATGCAGCAGGGAACAGTCGCACCTGCAACCTCACCATCACTGTGCAAGGTAAACCGCCGGCAGGCGTGATGGGAACATTTTGATCACCACTTGGCTGAAGCAAAACAGGGTAATCGCTCCTAAATTTGATGATATAACCGTTTCCAGGGACAACCTGCGACCAACCGTACAGCCCAGTCAATGGAGAGTTCATCTGCTCTGATGAAGAGGAGGGCGTTAATTGTACTCTTCGCTGTAAAGATGGCTACAGCATCACCCAGGATGCGGTGCACAGTTACTTTTGTGCCTATAACGGCGTGTGGGAGCCTCCCTATTCTCCAGACAGACCTGACTGCTCCGGTATGACTGACATGTCAGTGGTAAAAGCATAACAATGTGAAAGCTACAAAAATGCATGCTGCCTGTAAAATAAAACGCTGTTCTGTCTTGCGCAGTGAACCGCATTGCAAACAATGGTTTCAAACCCTTCGAGATGCTTTTTAAAGCGTCCCGATGTGACGATATGGACCTGGTTAAAAAGTTTACCGGAGAGTTTAACACCAAACTGAGAAGTTTGGTGAGGAGCCTTTTTTATGCAGACTCAAAACAGTGACTAGTCATAAATCAGGTTTTGAATGGACTGTTTTCTTCCTTATAGCTCCCCAACATCTGCAGCAGCGGTGATGTCACCTGCAAGCTGGAGATGATGCCGCAGGGCCACTGTCTGGAGTATAACTATGACTATGAGAATGGATTTTCCATTGGTAGGACTACAGACTCACACTTGCCTTTAAAACGAGGATATCATGACTTGATGCTTTATTCCCTCATATTTACCAGCACCGGGGGGTTGGAGCAACAGCTGGGGCACTCAGGGTAACCAGGACTACGCTTATTTTGAGTCCGGCTTCGCAACAGGCACACGCCCACTCGCCAGACAGCAGCGAGACACCGCCAAGCGACCTCACCCTCTGTCAAACAGGCAGCGAAGAATCAGGCGACCTACCAGAGACCAGAAAATCCAGATCTTTTTCAACATCACCGGTGAGGAGCAATGGCTGTTGAAAGTGTAGAAGGCACAATTGTGTGTTTTTAAAAATTTGAACGAGTGTTTTACCCTCCAGCAAGCATCCCTTTGCCCGTGTCAAGAAATGAATCCATCGAAGTAGCCAATCAGAGGAGGCTCCTGCGCACCTTGGAGCAACTGACCAACCGCCTGAAGAGAACGCTGGCCAGGCAGCCGCTGTCCAGTTTCCACGTGTCGTCAGAGATGATCGTGGCCGATCCAAAGTCTCTGGAGGGCAGGAGGGCCTTCCTGTCCTGCAGGCCGGGCTCAGTGCTCAAAGGCAGGATGTGCGGTGAGTCAGGGGAGATTACATTCATAGACTGTTTAGAGAGAGTAAGGTTTCATGTAATACTGTTTTCAATTGACGAGTGCAGTCCAGTGTCCAGTGGGTACCTACTTCTCTGTGGAACATAACGAGTGTGTTAGCTGCTGGCGCGGCTCTTACCAGGACCAGGAGGGTCAGGTGGAGTGCAAGTCCTGCCCTGAGGGATCCTCCACGGCCTACCTGCACTCCCGCAGCATCAGCGAATGCAAAGGTAAGGTCGTTTTCCTGCAGTTAGTCACCCTGCGTGTCTGAATCTTACTCAGAGCAAGGTGCTTTTCCAGGACAGTGCAAACCTGGCACTCACTCCCCGAACGGGCTGGAGATCTGCGAGTCGTGCCCGATGGGTCACTACCAGCCTGATTACGCAGCCAGGGACTGTCTCACCTGTCCCCCAGAGACCTCGACGGTCACCAGAGGAGCAGTGGACGAGGCAGAGTGCGGAGGTGACGCGGTTTATCCCTCCCCTAAAGCCCTATCAACGTGCTTACACACATCTAATCATTTCGAACCATTAAATGCTGCTAGGTAACAAAAAAACAAATAGAATTCCTGAGTACAAGTGTGTATTCAGCATCTGCCAATTCCTAGTAGGAAAATTTGAATGATCAATGTGGAAATATTTAAATGTAGAGTTTCCTGTTGAAATACAAATACTTGTAAACTGTTAAATTTTCAGTGTCTTCTTTTCTTTTAGTAATTCCCTGATCAGTCCTTTGTTGCTGACTCCTGTCATCCTCTCCTGCAGTCCCTTGTTTAGCAGGTCATTTCTCTCGCACTGGTCTGGTTCCCTGCTATCCCTGCCCCAGAGATTACTACCAGCCGGACCACGGCCGCTCCTACTGCCTCTCCTGCCCCTTCTATGGAACCACAACTAATGTGGGGGCAACAACCATACAGCGGTGCTCCAGTAAGTTTCAGACAACTTTTTGGACTCTAAAAATGGTTTATTCATTGTGTTTGACGCTCAAAAGCTAAATGATAAAAGTGTTCCAGAGTGCTTTTTTGAAATGTAAGCACAGTTTTACCTAAACACTGCTGGGCTGTATTGACTACAGCTTTCTGGCAAACTCAGTGATTTATGTTAAATTTCTGCAAGTGTTGCCAAGAAGGCAAACTTTCTTTCTGAAATGTGTGTGACGGCTTTTCAAATAAAACGTGTAAGAGATCAATTCAGTTTCTTTAAAAAAAAAAAAAAAGCCAGAATTTATGTGATTTTTTTATTGCATCGTTGAATGGAAATAACTATGACTGCATTCCTGAAGTCTGAGAGTGAAAAACGCTTCGGATAAGCTGCCAGTTTTCAATGAGACGTTGGGCCTTTCTCGGACCCACCCTCACTGTCTGGTGGCGAACGGGAAAGATGCTTGCTGTGTTTTTCCAGTTCGTCTTGGTTTACATTTGTCTGGGTGTCATTGTCAGGCTTCAGTTCCAGTTTTCTCCCAAAAGAGGAGAGTGTGACTGCGGCTCCAGAAGTGGAGGTCAGTGAGGACTACCAAGCAAGCAGTCAGGTCAGTTTCAGCTTCCAATCTTGAGAGAAACCCTCGGTAGAAATGTTTTAATTGTGCTAAATCGATATTATTTGGAGTGGAAAAACCGACTCAGTGTTTCATCGAGTTTCAATATATCAGGTTTTCCACGAGTGCTTCCTGAATCCCTGCCAAAATAAAGGCACATGTGAGGAGATTGGAGCAGGATATATCTGCACCTGCATGCCCGGGTTCACAGGTACAGCCACCACCCGGAGAATCAGTCACACGTGGTATTTATCAAAGTTCTGAGTGCTGTTTTACTGTTGCCAATGACGTTTGTTCTCAGGGGCCAAGTGTGAGGTTGACATAGACGAGTGTGACTCTGCTCCCTGTCAGAATGGTGGCTTGTGTAAAGACGGTATGGGAGAGTTCCAGTGTCAGTGCAAGCCTGGATTTTTAGGTGACTAATGCAGATGACGCACAATGTTTAATAAAGCTGAATCTTAAATATAATATTCTACCTCTGTTTCTGTCAGGCTCTCTGTGTGAGGCGGAGGTGAACGAGTGCATCTCATTTCCCTGTCTGAACGAAGGCGTCTGTGTGGACGAAGTGAACAAGTTCAGCTGCAGTTGTGCTGCAGGATTCACAGGTTGGAATTGACTTCAATCTTAGCTGTTCTCGTTACCAAACGTGCAGTTGCTGAATAATTATGCAGCATCTGAATATGTTTTGCTGCAAGTTCCTCATTTTTCCTTCTGCAGGTTCCCGCTGTGAGCTGGAAATAAACGAGTGTCTGTCCAACCCCTGTGTGAACGGAGGGGTGTGTGAGGACCAGGCGGGCGGTTATGTTTGTAACTGCCCGGTTGGCTTCTCAGGCGATCACTGTGAGGTCAACGTTGACGAATGTTACAGCGCCCCCTGTCTCAACGGGGGCCAGTGTCAGGATGGCATTGATAGTTTCAGGTAAACAGTTTGTAGTCAGTAAGTTACAACCACATAGGCTTGATTAAAAACCTGTCTTCCTCCTCTTCTCAGGTGTCGGTGTCCGCTGGGCTATCGGGGTCACCTGTGCGAGGTGAACATAGACGAGTGTGATCCCAACCCCTGTGTGAACGGGGCCAGCTGCCTGGATGGTCTGGGTTCCTATACCTGTCGCTGCCTCCCTGGGTTCAACGGAACCAGGTGTGAGACAGGTACTATAGGACAGGGGACACATCACCATGGCAACTGCCATGGTCACAGTAAAATTGTCTGGATGACTTTTAAAAGACCACCAATTAAAATAAATGTGATATGAATTTGAATTACAATGCCAAGAGCAGAATGTAGTCCAAGTAGCGTTATTTCTTTTTGCCTATAATGCAAATGCTGTTCATCCCATCAGAGATGTCCTCTGCGTTCAACCTCGACTTCGAGGTGTCTGGCATCCACGGTTACGTGATGATGGATGGGGTGATGCCAGCTCTGACGGAGATAACCTGCACCTTCTGGATGAGATCAACAGACACTACCAATTATGGCACGCCCATCTCCTACGCTGTGGAGGGCAGCGACAATGCCTTCCTCCTCATCGATTATAACGGGTTGGTACCAGCACCCGCTGTATCGCAGATGTGTGCTGTAGAAAATGTTTGTACATGGTTGGTTGTTTCACTCGTTTCCAGTTGGGTCCTCTATGTGAATGGGAAGCAGCGGATCACCGACTGTCCTGCGGTGAACACGGGCCAGTGGTACCACATTGGGGTGTCCTGGCGGAGCTGGGATGGCGACTGGAGAATCTACATCAACGGAAAGCCCTCAGATGGAGGCAAAGACTTGTCAGTCGGTACCACTATCCCAGGTGTAGTGCTATCTTCAACCTGTTCTGCCTGTTTTAGCACTTTAGTGCTAAAAAGAAGGACGTGCGCTTCTCCTGGATTAAACTCTGGCTGTGTTTGTGGTAGGGGGCGGAGCTTTAGTGTTAGGCCAGGATCAGGACCAGAGAGGCGAGGGTTTCAATCCTGTGGAGTCTTTTGTCGGCTCCATCAGCCAGCTGAACATTTGGGATCGTGTTCTCACACCGCAGCAGGTAAATGAGCCAGTTGTGTCTGTTTATTTGTTGATTTATTTTTAGTATTTCACTTACTTTATATTAAATGACCTTCCTGTTCCCTTTACTATAGATCAAGGTGCTGGCCAGCAGCTGTCCAAATTCTCATGTCACTCACAGAGGCAATGTCCTCGCTTGGCCAGACTTTCTTGCTGGTGTGGTGGGCCGCCTCAAGGTGAACCTGAACAGCATTTTCTGTGCAGGTAGGAGAACCTTCACCTGTTAAACACAGCATCGGTCCGCTTGCCCAGTAAACCTAGAACATACTTGCGGTTTCTTCAGATTGCCCTAAACTGGAGAATGCAGTTCCCCACCTGCATCCCTCCAACGTGGAGGTTAAACCTGGAGCCCAGGTCCGGTTTTCCTGCGATCCCGGGTTCTACTTGTTGGGGGAGCCAGTGGTACACTGCCAAAATAAAGGAGAGTGGAGCCATCCCTTGCCGAGCTGTGAAAGTAAGCCCCGGCTCTTTAGTTGCAAGTAAAAAAAAAAAAAACAGGCTGTTTAGATAGATTTTAGATCCTTTGATTCCTGTTTTAGAAACAAAAAAACTGTCTTCAACTATGAGATTCTGCTCTTCTACTACAGTTATCGGTAGAGAGGTAAATGAATCCAAAATAATTTCTATGTTTCAGAGGTGTCCTGTGGGCCCCCTCAACCTCTGGAGAATGGCTGGTTTCAAGGGACCGACTTTCACGCTGGAAGCTCCGTGGAATATCAGTGTAACTCTGGATTTTACCTGTTGGGAGACACCAAAGTGCACTGCGCTAACAGCGGCAAATGGGGAGGAAATTCACCAGCCTGCCTTGGTAATCCCACACACAGACTATTTGTTGTTTTAATTATTTCTGCGTTTGGAAAAGTAATCTGTTGCGTGTAATGGGTGTGATCAGACGTGGACGAGTGCGCTCTGGGGTCTGACTGTGACAAACACGCCAGATGTCTAAACACAGAAGGTTCTTACACTTGTACGTGCACGCGCCCGTACAGCGGAGATGGCAAAAACTGCACAGGTAGCAACGCAGGGATTAAAACCCCTCAAAAAAAAATTTCTCTGATCCAACCGTTTATAACTGTTAAGTTTTTGGTGCATTTTCCCAGAGCCGGTGAAGTGTAAAAACCCCGGGTTCCCAGATTTCGGCCACAGAGAGGGCAGCAACTTCCTCATGGGCGGAGAGGTGGTTTTCGGCTGTGGGGCTGGCTACGAGGTGGTGGGCACCCCTCGCCTTCACTGTCTGGAGACCGGAAACTGGGACAATCCGCTCCCCTACTGCAGAGGTGAAGAGATGAGTGTCTGCTTGACTCACTCAGCTTCCGCAGGCTGAAAAACACTCACTCAGATTTGGCTGATCCCACTGGAAATTTGGCTGCTGTGCCCAAGTAGAAGCGTCGGCAGTTCAATTTGTGAACCCGATTTTCTTGAAAAATTGTTTTAAACTAGGTGTGACAAGTCTGAATCAGACTTTCTGGGAAAGTAAACGGTACAGCGTTAAGACACACAGCTTAATCTAAACCAAGTGGAAATCTTGGTCAGTCTAAATTCAATCAGTGATACTGAGGCTGTGGTCATTTGCTCTGGCTGCTATCTGTCTCGGTTTTTTGTTGTCAGTATCAAGTCAGCAGCTTCTAATCACTTTTGTGGTGTTGATCTTCAGCCCTCTCCTGCCTAAAGCCAGTCGTTCCTGAGAACTCCGTCATGAGCGGGAGCAATTTTACCTATGGAAGCAAGGTGACTTTCAGGTATCATTTACAGCCTCTGTGGTGTCACGTCGTAGTCATGACAGCCGGTAGATTCTGCATTGATTTCACACCCACCTCCATGCACGTCTCTGTCTGTTTAGGTGTATGAAGGGCTTCCTCCCTCAGATCCCATACGAGTTCCAGTGTCTGGCAAGTCTCAGGTGGAGCGGGACGCCACCTATCTGTCACCCGGTCACCTGCAGGGAGCCTCCGGTTGGTGTCAATGCTGCCTACACCTTCAAGACAAACACATACCAGTCGAAGGTTACGTACACCTGCCTTGAGGGTTACAGGTATGATGAGTGAGTTTTGCTGTGTTTTTTTAGTGGAATGAGAAATATTGTCTTTTCGGACTCTAAGTCCCTCCTGGGTGTCAGGCACATCAGTCAAAAAATGAGTCACAAAGGAGAAAAAACATATATAAGTCACAGACATTTAATCCGGAAAGGCAAGTTATAATTAAGACAATAGAATGTAGAACAACAGGCTGAATAGGTGTCAGGTATTACGTAAAATTAGCATAAAAAACACAAGTGGGAGGCTAAAAACAAGCTTGTAACTTCAACAAACTAGTTACTGGTTTGCAAGTTTACAAAAATTTTGATCTCATTCCAAATCAACAAATACATTGGATACATCCCTGGTCATGTTGGTCAGCGTGAATGAACTTGCAACTGAGTCACAGACCAGCCAAACTATCAAAAAAAGTGTGACCTGTAGTCTGAAAATACGATAATCCGCTGACATGAATGCCACATCAGGATGTGGTCTCAGTCATTGTTGCTCCACTGTTGCCATGTTGGTGCTGGTGTTCAGTGTGAACTTCTTATTGTGTCGGTACGAAGACCACAGGGGTCCATGGAGGTGGTTTGTGAGGAGACGGGGGAGTGGAGCAGGCCCGTCCCCCGCTGCGTGAGCCTCTTGTGCGATGAGCCTCCGGCCTTAAGAGACGCCGTCACCGTGGGAGAGAACTATGAACTGGGAAGCAAAATTCACTATGTCTGCAAGGAAGGGTAAGGTAACATTTTTACACTTGCATCCACTGATAAGGGAGCAGGTTTTATATTTGCTGATTCTATACAGCTACACTCTGATTGGCCCAGAGACAAGAGAATGTCTGCCAAGTGGCCGATGGAGTGACACCTCCGCCCAGTGTGTGCCTCGCTCCTGCGGCCCCCCGCCTGCCATCGACCACGCCGAACCCTACGAGAGCCACCAACTCTTCGGAGACACAGCGAACTACTTCTGCACCGACGGCTACATCGCCGGCAACAACTCCAAGATGATGTGTAACGCTCAGGGCCAGTGGGCACCCCCCGATGGCGCAGAGGTGCCCCGCTGCATCGCAAACTTCTGCTTACGCCCGCCTGAATTACCTAATGCCATTTTAGATTCAGTCAAAAAGCCCAAATACCCCAGCAACACCGAAGTGAGCTATAAATGTGAGGAAGGCTTCATGCTCAACACCACTGCCACGCTGAGGTGTTTGATGGGTGGGGAATGGGAGCCCTCGCCGTATCACATAGGCTGTGTCCCAGTGAGGTGTTCCAGGCCGGAGAGTATTGAGCGTGGGTACGTGAGTGGCACGAACTACAGTTTTGGGGCTGTGGTGGCGTACAGCTGCGATAAAGGCTTCCTGATCCGAGGAGAGAAAAGGAGGACCTGCAAGGCCAATGGAGAGTGGGGAGGGGTGCTGCCTTCCTGCGCACCTGTGACCTGCTCAAAGGCTCCCCTCCTAAAGAATGGATACATCCTGGTTAGCCTCGTTCGTTTTAGTTTCCATTTTGTTTTCTAGTTAAAATGTTAAACCTATATCCTTTTTCCATATATATATATTGTGCTCTCTCTACAGAACGGCCGGTTGACCTTCAACAGCACGGTGACATATGCCTGCAATGCAGGATACCAGCTGGTTGGTCGTCGGGACCGGGTTTGCCAGGCTAACCGCCAGTGGTCCAACACTGACCCTCCCGCCTGTGTCCTTTTGACCTGCAGTCCTCCGCCCGACATCGCACACGGACGCTTCAGGGGTTCCGACTTCCAGGTGGGTCGCAAAGTGCAGTACGTGTGCGACGAGGGTTACGAGCTGATCGGGGATGCTAACTGGACCTGTCTGAAAAATGGAAAGTGGGACAAGTCGAGGCACCCTCACTGCTCGCCGGTGCAGTGTCCGGAGCACCCACTAAAGGAGAACCACCTGGTCCTGAAGGGCCTGGACTCTGACTCAGGAACAGTGGAACTATCTTGTGAGGATGGATATGTTCTCCAGGGCCCGCGGGTACTCCGATGTACCTCATCCCAGGAGTGGAATGACACTTTTCCAGTTTGTAAGCAGGTTTTTTGTAGAACACCACCTGACGTGTCCTTTGGTGGCCCTTCCACTCCTTCTCCACCCTTCCCCTTCGGCTCCGTGGTGAACTACACGTGCATGGAGGGCTTTACCTTGAAGAAGGAACGGTCCGTGTCCTGCCTGGCCAGCGGACAGTGGAGCAGCCCCGCCCCAGAATGCGTTCTGGTTGAATGTCCTCAGCCTGCGGAGGTTGCTAACGGGATTGTCGATGTCCAGGGTCTGATGTATCTCAGCAAAGCCCTGTACAGTTGTAAGGCTGGGTACAACCTGGTAGGGAACTCCACCGTTCTCTGCGGAGAGAAGGGGCTCTGGATTGGGGGGGTACCTTCCTGTCGGCCAATCGAATGCTCAGCTCCGAAAAAGATAACCAATGGCAAAGTGACTTTTACGAAACTGCAGTTTGGACAGAGTGCCCTCTACTCCTGCCTCCGTGGATATCGCCTTCAGGGTCCGGAGACTTTAAAGTGCCTCGCCAGTGGGGAGTGGGACAACGAGCCGCCGACTTGCGTGCAAATGTCCTGTACCCCACCCCAACCGTTAGAAAACGGATTTGTAGAAGGTCAGGACCACAGTTTTGGTGTCACCGTTTTCTACAGCTGTTTTCCAGGCTTTCAACTCGTAGGCCAGGACCACCTGACCTGCGAGGAGTTCGGCTGGTCGAGCTCCATCCCCGTCTGTGTGCTCTCAGACTGTGGCCTCCCCCCTCACATTGACTTTGGGGACTACGCCCGAGTGACGCCCTCGGGCGACGGTCCCGACGCTGCTCCTCAAGACAGGGAAACGGTAGCCTCACCCGGGGATTTAAGCTTCCTTCACGGGGCATTAATCGAGTACCGTTGCCACAAAGGATATGACCTCACCAGCCCCACCACACTCATGTGTCAGGAGGACGGAGGCTGGAACGGGACAGCCCCGTCCTGTGTCCCAGCAGAGTGCCAGTCTCCGCCGAATCCAGATCACGGCTGGGTGAACGTGACCGACACCTCTCTGGGCAGTATGGTGAAATACACTTGTGAGAAGGGTTACGTGCTGGAGGGGGAACCCGTGAGGCAGTGCATATCGGGTCGACTGTGGACTCACTCCGCACCAACATGTCGGCCTGTTTCTGCGGTGACCCGGGTGCTATCGCTAACGGTACGGCTCACGGAGGTTCCTTCCTGTATTCCAGCGTTGTGCGTTTTGAGTGCAGTGCTGGATTCACACTAGAGGGTAGTGAGATGATGACCTGTCAGGCGGACGGAAGGTGGGATGGGCAGAAGCCCCTGTGTGAGCCGGTGGACTGTGGACCGCCGACAGTCCCAAGTGATATTACCTTTACAGGAGACGAGTACGGGTTTAGTCATGAAATCCAACTAAAATGTGCTCAGCCTGGTTTCCTCATACAGGGGAAATCAGTCAGTAGCTGCCAGGCCGATGGCACCTGGAGCCACAAGTCTCCGACCTGCGTACCCGCCTACTGCGACAAACCTTCCTCCATACTCAATGGTCGTGTCCTGGGCTCGGACTTTAGCTTCAACAGCAAAGTTAAATACGAATGCGACGAGGGATTCGCCCTCAGTGGCGATCCCACGCGTATTTGTCAGTCGGACGGACTCTGGGACAAGCCCGAACCCCGCTGCCTTATCACGAGCTGCGATCCGCCGGAGGACATCAGCCACGGCTTCCTGAACGGCTCCAGCTTCAACTACGGCGACGTGGTGGAATACGTGTGCTTCGACGGCTACGAGGTTTTGGGGGATCCAATTCTGCGGTGCTCCGCTCAAGGCCAGTGGGTGGGCACGGTGCCTCGGTGCCAGCCCTGCGTCTGCGCTCCTCCCACCCTCAAGTTCGGGGCGGCGCTGGGGCGCGACCACGCCTGCGGAGGCCGCGTGCGCTTCCGTTGCGACGACGGCTACCGACTGCTGGGTCCCGCTCAGGCCGTGTGTGAGAAAGGAGGGGTGTGGAGCCCCGGCGTGCCGATGTGCGGCAGAGGGAGGTGCAGGGCGCCCCGCCCGCAGTCCCCAACGCTGTGCAGCAGGGCGGCAACGCAGCCTTCTCCGATACCGTTATTTACAGGTGTCGGCCAGGATATCGGCCAAAGGGGTACCCACACCTCGCCTGCAGAAGGGACGGCAGGTGGGGGGAACCCATGATCTCCTGTGAGCCTGTGAGCTGTGGACAGCCTCCAGCTGTGGCCCAGGCTCACGTGGTGGGGGGCAACTTCACCTTCCCCAACCAGATCACCTACAGGTAAGTAGTCTCATTCACTGGCGTTTCAGCAGAATAACTGAGAGAAGGTCAGAGATCCTCTTTCCACGCAGACAGTGATGCTGGGTGTCTTTTTTGGCCCGGTCAGGTGTGCCGAGGGCTACCAATTAGCCACGCAGGCGTCCACTCTGTCCTGCCAGAGCGACGGCACTTGGTCCAAGCACAGCATTCGTTGCAGCCCCGTCCCCTGCCCTTTGCCCACCAACCTCTCCAACCCCCATGTGATCGTCACTGGGAGGGAGCGGACGCCGGTGGGTGAGGCCGTCACCCTCTCCTGCGCCCCTGGACTCTACCTGCAGGGCTCAGCGCTGGCTGAGTGTCGGGTAAGAGAGATGCTGAAGCTCCACTGAAGCTGTTTTTATTATATGTATTTATGTATGTGCCTCTTCCTCACTAGCTGGGTGGGATCTGGGCGCCGAGCATCTCATCAGTTTCTTGCGAGCCAGTGGTCTGCGAGAAGCCCCCTCCTCTTTTGCAAGGCGTCACCGAAGGGGAGAGCTACAACTATGGGGACTTTGTCATGTACTCGTGCCTTCCAGGCTTTACCATGAAGGTACCGATCGTCACTAACGACCTTCAGCGGGATTTTGACAGTTTCGAACAGTTTTCAGGCAGTCAACCTATTGGAAAAGATAAGAATGTGTGCTTGAGTCACGCCGTCTTTCAGCAGAGGCCAGCCTGATTACCATGAAACAGATGAGTGTCAACAGACGCCTCGGCTAACAGCAGCATGACAGAAAGTCACATGATTACTCCCTAGTAATTAGCAGAAGTGTGTTTGCAGAGCAAACAGGAAAAAAAATAGTATCCTGTTGAAATATTGACTAATATTCTCCCCTCCCCTCCCACCCACCCGGTGGACAGGGTGCAGATGTCCAGAGTTGTCCGGAATGTGAATGATCTGCTTTGGGTTATTGCCATAAATGCGTGTGTGTTCTTCCTTCACTCCTTCGTCTGTTTCACAGGGCGACTCGGTCCAGACCTGCCAAGGGGACAGGACGTGGAGCGGCACCCGTCCAGTCTGTGTCGGTGAGACCACCCGGCGTAGCCGAAGCTTTGGGGGATCCGGTTTCAGAAAATCCCCTCCCCTCCTTCATCTGTCGGCTCCCCGTCTGTGTCTCTGCAGCGCAGTCCTGCGGACCTCCACCCAGGGTGCAAAACGCGCAGGTGCAGACAGGAGGGGAGACGGACCGCGACGGCGTCAGCTACGTGTGCGACGCGGGCCTGCAGCCGGTTGGCTCAAAAACGATTTTCTGCCTCGCCGACGGCACCTGGAGCCTGCCAACGCCCGCCTGTGAATGTATGAAATGTTCTGATGCAGCATCTTCTGCCTTTGGCATCTGTTAAGTCTCTGTCGCAATCCGCAGGGCCTGCGGCTGGAGGCTGCGACGCGCCCAAACAAGTGGTGCACGGCAGGGTGCAGGAGCACGACCTGAGCACCGGGCGTGCCGTGGAGGTCCAGTGCGACAAAGGCTACGACCTGGTGGGAGAACCGCTGGTGGTGTGCATCGGGGGAAGCGCCTGGAGCGCCGCCTTCCCCACTTGCCAACGTGAGAGGCGGCGCCTGCAGGAGCGCAAGGGCAGGTTTCAGAACGAAAATGGTTTCACGCAACTTCCTGTTCTCTGCAGCCAAGCGCTGCCCGCCTCCCCCAGGCTGGAGGGACGGGGGCGACGTCGACGGCGGCGGGCCGGGCTCCCAGGTGGACTTCCGCGTCGGACAGTCGGTCCGGGTCACCTGTCCTCGGGGTCACGAGGCCAAAGGCAGCGGCACCATCACCTGCAGGCCGGACCAGACCTGGAGCCTGATCAGCTCCGTCTGCCAAAGTAGGTGAAAGAGCGATGGGTCACCTGTCCGACCACCACATGTCCTGCTGGGCCCGTGAACTGCGTGGCCCCGGTGCATGCTCCGTCAGATCGGCGCCTGAATCCGGAAATGAATTATGGGAATCAACCATGACGTCACCACCTCAGAATCTACCTTTTTAAAGCTTTTCCCAGTGACGTTGTTTGATTTCTCCACTGATTCGAGCCCCAAACAGACGACAGCAGACATTCATCCGTGCTGGGGAGACGTAAATGTAACCGGCGGGTCGTTCCGTTTGGGCTGTCGTGCAGGGGTGTCCTGTGGCCCCCCCCTCCACGTGGCCAACGGGGTGGTTCGGGGGGCGGCGTTCCAGTTTGGGGACGTGGCGGTGTACTCGTGTTTTGGTGGCTACACCATGGAGGGCATCGGAAGGAGCAGGTGCCTGGAGAACGGCACCTGGACCCCGCCTCCCCCCTGCAGAGGTAGAGCCAGCATGGCTGACTGAAGGGAGCCTCTCTCTCTCTCTCTCTCTCTCTCTCTCTCTCTCTCTCTCTCCCTCTCTCCCTCTCTCTCTCTCTCCCTCTCTCTCTCTCTCTCTCTCTCTCTCTCTCTCTCTTTCCTGCTTCAACTGCTCTGCTGGTCTGCTCTCCTCTGGAATCCTGCCCTTCCCCAAACTAACCGCAGTGTACTCCTCCTCCTCCCCCCCCCCCCCCTCGATTGCATGAAGAAGCTGGTAACACAACAGTGATTCTGAAGCAATAATGTGGTTTGTGTAGAACCACTTCCTCCTCCTCCCCCCCCTCCTCCTCCTGACTGACCTCCTCTTTTCTTTTACTTTTGACTTTTTCTTATGTCTGACCTGTTTGTTTTGCCCAAACTCCCGTCTCTAAACCCTTGAAACATTCTCAAAGTTTTTACACGAGAACATTGACTTTTGTCTTTTACTTTCTGAAGTACGTTGGGGTTTTTCTGCCAGTTGGCTCAAACTTCAGGGAATCATTCGCTCAAATAAGAAGTTGTCATACTTCTGAAAGGCCGAGGAAGGTTGCTGGCAATCTTTCACCAGGTTACCAGAAGCTGTCTGTTGAAACCTGTTTTTGTGTGTGTGTGTGTGTGTGTGTGTGTGTGTGTGTGTGTGTGTGTGTGTGTGTGTGTGTGTGTCTCTCAGCCATGTGTTGGTTGCAGTGCCAGAACGGGGGAGTGTGCCAGAGTCCCAACATCTGCTCCTGTCCCAAAGGCTGGATGGGCCGACTTTGCGAGGAGCGTAAGTGTCAGGAGACCCTCCCAATCTAACCGTCACGGCAGGTTTTACCTGACAGTTAACGCCACATTTCCAAAACTACACACACACACACACACACACGAAAAGACGATCCTCTCCTCCGCAGCCATCTGCATCCTGCCGTGCCTAAACGGAGGCCGATGCGTGGCCCCCTACAAGTGCGAGTGTCCCGCCGGGTGGACAGGCACGCGTTGTTACAACGGTGAGTTTCCTAACGACAGGGATTTAAGCCGAGACACACACACACGCACGCGCGCGTGTGCTCATGCACATGTGTTTTCCCGTAGCCGTGTGCTCTTCGCCCTGCCTCAACGGCGGCCGGTGCATCAGGCCAAACAGGTGCCACTGCCCTCCGGGGTGGAGCGGACACGACTGTTCTAGGTAACACACACTTCACACACCACAAGGAAGCAGGAAGCAGGAAGCAACTCCAATCTTGTTGAGTCATTTAGAATAAACGTTTTAGAATAAACGAGCGCTGTTTCTTGCTTTTTACAGGAAAAGGAAGTCAGGATATTCTCACTTCTGACCCCAATCCTGTAAATTATGAAGGGAATTCTTGTGAAGTTGAGTAAACGTACGAGTAAACCGTGGCCATCTCCCAAAGGCAAAAGAACCATTTTGTAAATTAAAGCTGTATTTTTTCATATAGAGACTGACCAGTGTTAAACATGCTGCTATACTCCTGTGCCATGTGTAAAAACCCATTGATGTGACTTTGATGTACATGTGTAAACTATTCTCGCATTTTTATTAAAGCATAAATGTCTCCATCAGGCTGCTCCTGGAGATGCTTTCGAATAAGTCAGAGCACAAAGGTTTTCAGGTTTCATGGCATTTATTCAATCCCAACGTTGGACAAGCAGCTGTGGTGGGAGCGTAAAGGTTCAGAAAACAACTGCGCTCATGGTTTGTGTTTCTGGATTTTCTCCACCAGTTGGGGTTGATTAGCTCCAATTACTTCGTCTATTTTCTGAAAGACAAAACATTTTTTTTAAAGACCCACTTAGTTCGCTTGTGAATCAATACAAATGTCTCTGCAGGTCCGATACGTCAAAGCGATCACATGACAACTTCAAACACACAGAAAAGCTGCTCACCACTCCGTCTTTGAAAAACAGGAACGTGGGCATGGCAGAAACTTTGCACCTGGCAGCCAAGTCCTGATTGAAGTAATAATAACTTCCTTCAATGCTTCACCCTTCAAGAGTTATTAACACGCAAACAAAAGAAGGAAAAACACACCTCTAACTCATCGACGTCCACCTTCAGGAAGATCACGTTCTTGTTGTCGCCCATGTCCGAAAGGCTCTGCCAGACCAAAGAAATGTGATCATCCTGGTAGACGGGTTTAAACTGGTTGCAAAAATACTCCGCTACCTTAAACACTGGTCCGATGTGTTTACAGGGGCCACACCACTGGGCTGTGAAGTCCACCACCACCAGCTTGCCTTCAATGTTTTTGATGTAGTCATCAAATTGGGCCTGCAGACAAAAAGGTAGAAATTAGGTTAATATCCGTTTGTGGTGCCTTTGAGGCCCTGCGTTCCTCCAGGGGGTCATGAGCACGGGTTGAACTCCTGATGACGTCAGAAAGGTGCGTTCGCTGCCTCGTCTGACGTCACAGCCGTTCCGTCAAAAAAGACCCCTGAAAAGATGCAATCTGAAGCTGTGCTGTTAACAACAGCCACTCCTCAGCATGCCAGTGTCTTTTATTCCCTCCCGTCAGACACAATACACACTTGCGCCATGACAACACACTCGTTGCAATAGAGTTTAATCGTCTTTTTTTGCTCAGGTTCAAGGAATTCTGCACAACGGACGCAAACCGGGAGTTTTGGCAGCAGCTCTCATTTGAAATGAGGCGTTGGGGTCCAAACAAAGCGGAGACTCCAGCGGCTCAAGTCAACTCAGAGCACAAAAACGTGGTTTTGAGAACATGCGTCAGTTTCTGCTGAACCACACTCAAAAACTGCGGTCCGCCTTGTTTTGATCACCTTGTGGAGTATTTTTACCTGTCCAGTCTGAGGGCGCCTTCAAAACGACCAGAGAGAGAAGAAGCAAAGGAAAGGTGGAAACTCACCTCTGACTCGATAACGATCACCACCATGGTGACGCGCGGGCGACCGAGAACGAAGATGAGCAACTTTAAACTGCACAACGCTCCTCTGGCGGTGCACACCTTTACACGTCGGCAGGATGTTACACCATCCGAGACCAAACCGAGGCTGTTTGACAAAATAAGAGAGGGGCATTCATTCCAGCTGGTTGTGACGACATTTTTAATAAAGTAACTGAATTAAATCTGATTTTATCGCATTCCTATTTAAAATTTTTTTTTAGTATGCATTTGGTATACTTATTACTAGTATGTAGTTGCATTTAGGACAATAGCACTTGACAAAAACCTCACATGGCTTTATTTTGAAAATAATATCCGCTTTAGAGGCGCGTTAACTCACGCAGGCGTAATTTTACACCTGCCCAAGCGCAAACTTTTGGAGTTGTTGCTCGACGAGCTGGTCTGTGCGCGTTTTCACTCGTCAGTCAGGCTGACGGCGACCCGATTTGTTTTCCCAGCACCTTTAATATTGACAGTTTGAGTACCTTTTCATCTTACATCGCCAATGTATGTCCCGTTGCTTTTGATTGTGTGCAGTTTTTACAAGAAAGACCCTTATATGAAAATTCTCCCAGGTTGGTGTAAAAAACCACTTTTATTTGTCAAGCACTGGGCCCTCGAACGCCTCCTTGTTTTACGCCTCTTGAGAAGACAGAAGGAAGAAGGTGCTGCTTCTTCCTGAAAACATTTTGAGGCCATGTTCCACCTCTTAATTTGCCACTAACGAAAGCGGACTCCAAGTAAGTGTCCTTTTTCGTCTAAATCGTTTCTCGTAAAGCTGCACAAAACTCGTTGTTCTTGACAGACAACATTCTTTGCAGGGACGAGGCATCCTCGGCGCCAGCCTTCTGAAATACAGGTGTCTAAAAACGCAACCACGCACAACATTCTGGGCTTGTCTTCACTAAACCAGCAAAAGTTGCTCTATAATTTACACCCAAGTAGATTTATTCAACATATTCACCATTTTAATTTTGCCACTTGCAGACAATTACTGCAGAAAATGTAAAAATTAACGTACATCTGTCATATAATATAGACTTTGACTTTTTATTTCCATCTTTTTAAAACTGAGCTTTTAAGATTTTAAGTTTAAGTTTAAAATAAAATAAATGAATGAAAATTGTGGACAAACTTATTTCAATAACGCAGAGCCACGTCTGTTGGTGTGGAAATTGTCGTTTCAATTTATTCCAAGTGCTGCAGCCTCATCTAGTGGTGTACCACGGTACTACAGCCACTATATTTATTGACGTCTTTGCCTGCTCCCTCAAATAAATACTTGTTTCCCAACAACTCTATTGTGCTGTTCTAATTATATAAGTTACAACTATATAACCTAAACCTAAAAAACAGGTTTTTATTGAGTTCTGCCATTCTTCTCCTTTAAATCCACCACTGTCCCTCCACTGTCTTAGCGCCGTCTAGCGGCCAGCTTCTGTTACTGTTTTGGTGTGTTAGCGCCGTCTAGCGGCCAGCTTCTGTTACTGTTTTGGTGTGTTAGCGCCGTCTAGCGGCGAGCTTCTGTTACTGTTTTGGTGTGTTAGCGCCGTCTAGCGGCGAGCTTCTGTTACTGTTTTGGTGTCTTAGCGCCGTCTAGCGGCCAGCTTCTGTTACTGTTTTGGTGTGTTAGCGCCGTCTAGCGGCGAGCTTCTGTTACTGTTTTGGTGTGTTAGCGCCGTCTAGCGGCGAGCTTCTATTACTGTTTCGGTGTCTTAGCGCCGTCTAGCGGCGAGCTCCTGTTACTGTTTTGGTGTGTTAGCGCCGTCTAGCGGCGAGCTTCTGTTACTGTTTTGGTGTCTTAGCGCCGTCTAGCGGCCAGCTTCTGTTACTGTTTTGGTGTGTTAGCGCCGTCTAGCGGCGAGCTTCTATTACTGTTTCGGTGTCTTAGCGCCGTCTAGCGGCGAGCTTCTGTTACTGTTTTGGTGTGTTAGCGCCGTCTAGCGGCGAGCTTCTGTTACTGTTTTGGTGTCTTAGCGCCGTCTAGCGGCGAGCTTCTGTTACTGTTTTGGTGTCTTAGCGCCGTCTAGCGGCCAGCTCCTGTTACTGTTTTGGTGTGTTAGCGCCGTCTAGCGGCCAGCTTCTGTTACTGTTTTGGTGTGTTAGCGCCGTCTAGCGGCGAGCTTCTATTACTGTTTCGGTGTCTTAGCGCCGTCTAGCGGCGAGCTTCTGTTACTGTTTTGGTGTGTTAGCGCCGTCTAGCGGCGAGCTTCTGTTACTGTTTTGGTGTCTTAGCGCCGTCTAGCGGCGAGCTTCTGTTACTGTTTTGGTGTCTTAGCGCCGTCTAGCGGCCAGCTCCTGTTACTGTTTTGGTGTCTTAGCGCCGTCTAGCGGCGAGCTTCTGTTACTGTTTTGGTGTCTTAGCGCCGTCTAGCGGCGAGCTCCTGTTACTGTTTCGGTGTCTTAGCGCCGTCTAGCGGCGAGCTTCTGTTACTGTTTTGGTGTCTTAGCGCCGTCTAGCGGCGAGCTCCTGTTACTGTTTCGGTGTTTTAGCGCCGTCTAGCGGCGAGCTTCTGTTACTGTTTCGGTGTCTTAGCGCCGTCTAGCGGCGAGCTTCTGTTACTGTTTCGGTGTGTTAGCGCCGTCTAGCGGCGAGCTTCTGTTACTGTTTCAGTGTTTTAGCGCCGTCTAGCGGCGAGCTTCTGTTACTGTTTCGGTGTGTTAGCGCCGTCTAGCGGCGAGCTTCTGTTACTGTTTCGGTGTCTTAGCGCCGTCTAGCGGCGAGCTTCTGTTACTGTTTCGGTGTCTTAGCGCCGTCTAGCGGCCAGCTTCTGTTACTGTTTCGGTGTTTTAGCGCCGTCTAGCGGTGAGCTTCTGTTAGTTTTAGCGCCGTCTAGCGGTGAGCTTCCGTTCCTGTTTCAGTGTTTTAGCGCTTTTAGCTTTGGACCGATGAATGATGAACTACTAAACTGTACTTTTACAGTTTAAGTGTATTGAAGCTAATGTGCAATCTGTACCAAGCTGCAGTCTTTTATCCCTGGAACATTAAAAAATTAATCTCAAGACACCAAAGTTCCTCCGCACCTTTATTACATCCACACTGAACAAACAACTGACAGGAGCGTAAAACTTTGCCAGTATTGGGGTGATTATTTTGTTTCTACGTGATATAAAGTCTAAACATGGATTGAGCACAAAAGCACGTTACTGACACATGAGTGGGATTAATAATTGTGGGGCGCAGAAGACCTGATCGTTACAATAACAGGATCTTGAGTTTTTCTAAGGGCAGCAGCAGAAGGCATCGGTGGTAATTTGATCTATGTTCTCAATTTTTCCAGTTTCTCCTTCAGCGTGTCTGGATTTGCGCCGGAGAACTCGTCCACCTGTTGGGGAAAGCACAAAAGAACACCAGGTAGGTGATCCGAAGGGCACCAAACGTGGATCATATGCGCGGTTAACAAACTGCTTACCTTTTTTCCATTTTTGTAAAACTGGAAAGTAGGCATGCATTTGATTTGGCAGAATTCGCTAACATCCTGGAGGGGAATAAAAAACATCATTAAGACGATTGACAGGGATGCATCTGTAGGAGTCAGATATCACACAAGGTATCAGCAGAATCTAGATGCTTTCTGTATCTACGATTTCTGAAACAAGATCAAAACCCACGTACGCCGGCATCGTCCACGTCCACTTTCAAGAAAACGATGTCCTTGTTCTCAGGTTCATTTGACAGTTTCTGCAACAGGCAATGCAAATTGAAAATTCAGTAGACTAAAAGATATAAAAAAAAGCTCTTAAATGGCAGAAATAAGACTCTACGCATTTGACTTCCTGGTTCCGAAACAACACATTAAAAATGAAAGTGCAGAAATGTGAAAGATGTTTACAGGACAGGTGCTGCTGCTGCTGAGAGCTAGAAAAGAGCAGCATCTTTACCCAACAGCTGCTGATGACACAGGTCTACACTCGTCACATTTAAAACACACACACACACACGGAGTGACTTACTTCAAACACCGGGCCAATCTGTTTGCAGGGCCCACACCAGGATGCTGTGAAGTCCACCACCACCAGCTTATGCTTGTGTTCCTTCAGGATGCTGTTGAACTCATCCTATTAAAAAAGGGTAAAAACTGACAACATGCACTTCTATACACACTGAATGGAATTCCCTTTGCTTACACTGGTATCTCAAGTCTATTATAGGGTCGGGTTAATAATTTACGACCTAGTTCAACAAATTAACTAACTCTGGCGCCGTTTTGGGGAGTTTAAAGTACCATATAAGCAGTAAAAGGCTGGTACATTCTGGAAGGTGCGTTCGCGTTCCGGTCCCGCCCGGAACAGGCGGACACAGCCGGGCCTGCAGCGAACGGGCCGGCCTCTCCGTTACACGGGATCCTGACCACGGAAACCAGCCTGGAATTAACTGGCCACCATGGCTGGCAAAACGGACAACGCTGTTTTCCTTTTGTGATACAAAATTAAGCCCGAACTATGGGGAAAATAGAACACGTATAACGGCTCACGTGGCGGCTAGAACTAATCTCAGTCACGGGAAGTCACGCATTAATATTCTCGGTTGAAGATGCACCGTTGTTGTGGTATTTTGATAATTTTGTCGATTAAAGCGGGAGTTTAGTGCCGCTGAAGGCCAAAGAAAAGCTCCACAATGCTAAGCTCATCGATGAACAGCTAGCAAGAGATGGACGCACGAGCGCGGACCGCTGTTTCCACAGTAGGACGAAAGCAGCCACAGTGACAAACGATGCGGGTTAGAACCAAAAAACACATTTAAACTCACCAAATCAGCCACTAAACGAACCATCGTGACAAGTGATAGAAAGACCCCTCACAGCAAATGTGGAAAAACACTCTCGTGGAGACGCGCTCTGTATTTATCGGAGGTATAGAAAGCTAACGTATAGTAAGCCAAACCACAGCGGAAGCGATTATTGTTTTAAAATAAGAGCACACAAATTATAGTAATAATTCCGTAGAAGTTTTTTGATATGGAACATTTTAAAATAATTTTTAAGAGTATATTTGATAACTAAAGATTTAATTGAGAATATTGCGTGTTTTATTTCCGTATTAAACGTTTTATTAACCAATTTGGCGACACCCAAAATACACTTATTTTGAAGTTCTATAAACCATTGTAATATGTTTATCTTTTGCAACTTCACACATGAAACAGAAAATATATTATATATTTTTTAACCGACATGGTTTTGTTTTGTTACACTATGAGTTTAACGCTTGTTTTGTGTAAAAATACTGAAATACAGAGATTATACAAGTAATGTCAAATGCAATTGCTCATTTGAACAATTTTTTTTATTGTTTATTTTATCATCTCATTTTACCACTAATCTAGTCACAATGACTGGACAAATTCTTCACCGTAAATGACGTATTCTGCGCAGGTCAATTCCCGCAAAGCAACTGGAGCGCAAGGTTAAAGCAAAAGTCTCCATCCGGGAAGGTGACGTCACCCTCTTTTCCGTTTACGGTAATCAGTAATTATTGCAATCAACATCGTATTCCTACACAATTCAGTTTTTATTCACAACTTTTTTCGGAACCATCAGCATGGTAATTTGTTTTTTGTTGCAACAGCTCTAAAAGAGGAACTCAACTGACCTGTTAATGTCGCATGTAACCATGGAAGCGGGATGCAATGACCACAAAGACCTTATGAAATTCAGATTAGTGTTTTAAATTCACACTGTTGATCAAAGAAAGAAAAAAGACAGCACATTTGAAAAGAATAGTGAGAGTGTGTTTATCACTGTTCCTTTGTTTCAAATGGATTCCATTAAAAAAAAAAAAAAACATTTCAGACCAAATTTACAGAGAAATGTCGTTTGCTCTGAATGAAGATCTTAGTTTGTTATCAAAGGAAGACCAAAAACACCCCTCTGAGCCACATGGGCGTCAGAGGAAACGCTGTGCTCAATTTTGTTTGTCCTTATTTTTTATTCATGAATTTGAAAGAGTGTGTTGGTAATTAGGAATATGGAATCTGACGCTTTGATCTGATCCTTCAGACTGCAACGATGGCCTTGCCGGTGTTTTCCCCACGCAGCATCCCCATGAAAGCAGCCGGCATGTTTTCAAAGCCTTTTGTGACATGCTCCCGACTCTGCAGTTTACCCTGCGGATAAAAAATAAAACAAATTCCATAAATGACAACGAAACAAAACAGAAAAGCCTATTTATAAAATAATAAATATGACATTGTGAACAATTCTGCAAGGTTAATTTCTTGAGTTCTCCAGTCACTCACTAACCTCTTTCAACCATCCCATCAGCCTCTTGAGGGACTCAGGGTGTTTGTGCTCCCACCTGCTTTGCATGAAACCCTCCATCTTAAGCTGCTTGAAGATGATGGTCAGTGGAGGGTACGACCCTGAGGAAGATGAGAGGTCAAAGGAATTACATCTCCAAAAGGTAAGAACGCTACAATTTCAGTAGTACAATACTGCCCTCTTGTGGAAGAAAAAGAAATATGATTCTACTTACCGTAAGTACAATAAATTAATCAAAGGCAAAAATAAAGACATTTCCTATAAAAATGGAAAAAAAATATAGAAAATATAAGGCCATACCTGTTTGTTGTGTCTTGTCATTGTATGTTGCAATGCCTCCACACACTGCAATCCTTCCAAAAGCCTTCATTTGTTGTAAAGCTACAGTTGAAAAGGGCCCCCCAACCTGAAATAAAAAAAGGATAATCTTCAAAATTGAACACATGGCTATTTGTTTCTTTGCCACACTGCTTACATTTTCAAAGAAGCAGTCGTATCCATCTGGAGAAGCTTTCTTCAGGGCTTCCTCGAGCGAACCGACGGTCTTATAGTTGAAGGCCTCGTCGAAGCCGAGTTCTTTGAGATAAGCCACCTTGGCGTCCGAGCCCGCTGATCCCACCACCTTGCACCCTTTGATCTTGGCGATCTGGCCCACCACCGTGCCCACCGCCCCTGCTGCGGCATTCACCAGCAGGGTCTCACCCTTCTGGAGCTTCAAGACCTCTTCTATCCCAAACAGAGCGGTCAGTCTGAGTAGAACAGGGAGGAGATTTTCAGTTGACTCCAGTTCCAACAGTTGGCTACTTTTGACCTTAAAGATATAAACTCATTGTAATTGCTTCCATGCAGACGTTTCTTGTGTTTACAAAGCATCTGATTAGCAGGACAGAACATCTGGAACTTCTCTGCGCAACAGCTCATTTAACTTCTTTAAACATAATCAGAACTCTGTGACTGACTCGAACTTTCATCTGTTCCATCCCCCCGAACATCTGGCTCACCCCGGCATGCCGATGGTGCCCAGAGCGAGGGACAACGAGACATCTTCCGGCCACTTTGGCAAGATGGGGGTCAGGGGCGTCCCATCGCAGACGGTGTGAGTTCTCCAGCCGCAGCGAGCAACAACATGAGTTCCCACAGGAAAGGCTGAGTTTTTACTTTGGACCACTCTGAAGAAAAACGAAACCATTAAAAGCAAACTTGGCAACGGTTTTCACCAGTGCACAGCTGTGTTATGGCAAACTGTGCATAGCTGTGATGGCGGGCTGTGTGGCAGATGGTTTTGAGCAGACTTTATTTGGAGTTGCCTTGGAAACTGCTCAAAAATAATACCTTCTAATTGTTTAGAGTGTTTGAACACTGAGCCAGAGAACATTTCAGTGGACCGTTTTCTTTTTGGTGAACAAAGTTCTGCTAAAATAAAAGCATGTTTGGAACTGCTTTTGTAAACATGGCATGCCACAAGACATGCGTTTGTGTGACTTCCTTACTTTGCCACTTGGGTTCCGATCATCACGTCGCCTTCTTTCATGCGAAGCGCACTGAAGGGCCTGGAAAGAGACCGACGTGAAATATAAATGTATTAAATTTAATTTATAGAATTCCTTTCTTTCCCTCCATTTACCTCATGTATGGGTCAACGCTGAGGAACACAGCTTCCAGGAGCACCTCTGCAACGAGGGTGAAATTAAAAATTCATGTTTAAAGAACAAATGTTACTCTTCTCTTTTTATGTGACTTGATCACAAAAAAATCAGGCATCTAGAAATAATCTGCTGACCTCCATCTTTGGGCTCAACGAGCTCCTCCACCTTTAGCTCGAAGTTGGAGTCATTAGGGAAGCCATCAAAATGCTTGGTAAGGATCCACGATTTAGCCTGAACCATTTTTATTCTTTGTTTATTATTGGTGAGCTCGTTTTCAGAACACTTGGAACCTAAAATTAGGAAAAGTGTTTATCGAAGGAAGGCAAAACAATTCAACATTATAAGCACATGTGACTGACAAGTGATCTTTAATGTCAGAACCATTATTTATACATTCTTAGATGCAAAACAAAGACACCAAATAGTTGCACAGTCTGATCACTAAACCATGGCCAGATTGTGCAAAACTAATCCCACTTTATAAATTGGCCTCACCTCGAAAGTATTTTTCTGATTAAAGAAAGATTTTAAAGTGTATGTAATTTTGAGTAGACATACATTTAAGAGATCCAATGCAAAAATATTACATTTATTTAACAAGCGGCTAATTTAATAGTTTCACCTGTATACTAACAAACAATTTTATTCACGTTATTCGCACAACTCACCAGTTCTGGCTCTCAAAAAAGAGAAAAACAGGTTCTGTGGAAGACTGGGCGAACTCCGAGACGAGAAGCGTTTGCGAGTGAGAGAAACACGTAGGCCAATTTTGATTGGTTGGGAGCTGGACGCACCGTTATGACGAAAAAGTCGCATTTTTATTACGTCATAACGCGCAGCCGTTTTGGATCGTTTAGCGGGAAGTTAATTGAATGCGACATCACTCGAGCAAAGCTAAAGTTTGGTGGTAAGTCAGTTCAAGAAACACACGACGATAGCACCTTGCACATTCGATAAAAAGCCGCGACTTTTCCAGGAGTACAGTATTTCCACACTGGCTGACTTTGTTAATTTTGTTAGCCTGTGCGACAGACATGTTAGCTAAAACAAAAAGAGGCGACGCCATTAGTCTTACGAGTTTCGTGTTTCTGCTAAAGCACATCAACTTTGAAGCATTTTCCACCAGAAAACATCGCTGAAATAATACTGATATTAAAAAAGCCACATTCTCGACAGTGTTGCTTGCCTCCAATACGTTCTGTTTCTTTCTAATTTGTTGCATTTGCTGTGTTTGAATAAAATTCATACACATAAGTTACAGCATACTTAACGATAGCTTCTTATTTAGAGTGCGATTTTATAAGACTGTAGTCTGTAAATATGATGTGAAATTAATTCGTTTTTTTTAAAAATCCACATTGTTAGATTTTCTTATTTTAATCCACATTGTGCTGTTGTGTGACTTGTTAGCACAGTTTCGGAAAAGGGGGGGGGAGGTTGGTGAGTATAAACCACCATGTTGGGTGGTGCCCAATTTGTGGAGGCCCTTGACCGGCTCGGCTACCCCGGTGCATCGTCCCTGAAGGCTTCCGAGTTCGACTGGCTGTTTGACTGCTCCCCTGAGAATCTTCACTTCTTGCGCTTCGTGTGCCGGTCCCTCAACCAGAGCAATGTTCTCAGAGTGGAGGAGGCGCGCGCTTTCAAGGAGCTGAAGGAGTCTGGCAAGCCACTTCTGGATGAAGCAGCTTTGGCTGAATTGCTCAAGTCTGATGGAGGCGGTGGAAACATCCTTGGGCCCTCTCCATCACTGTCATCTTCTGTGTTTGCGTCAGAGGAGGACATTGCTTTAGAAGACTTGGAGGCAGATCTCCGGAGACTGCTTAAAGAGAGAGATCTAAAGCAGCAACGTTATAAAAGACTGCAGAATCTGGCCACCTCCCGTTCAGATGTTGACCTACGACTCGGGTCAGAGCTGGAGAGTGCTGTTCACAAGCTACAGGAGGCTAACGCTGTCATTGGAGCAAAAAGTGCAGATACCAATTGTTTATTACAAAAGCTAACAGATGAAGTGAAAAATCTTGCTTCATATTTGCCAGCGCAAGTGGAAATTGAGCAAAACCGAAAAGGAGAACCTAAACACCCAACCGCCCTGCTCTCTCAGCTGACACTCAGTCCCTACTTGAGTCAAGAGGAGCTCAACACGAAAACACTGTCTGCCTTCACTCAAAGGCACTTCTTCCAGGGCATCTCAGACATTGTTGAGACTTCTTGCTCCGAGCGCTTTCAGGTCCACGACCTCAGTTCTTGCGACATAGACGAGGAGAGTAATGGTAGCAAAGATGGAAAAGGGGAAGAATGCGTGGTGGAGCGCAGAAGAACGGAGATGGCGAGACTTCAGTGGGCTCATGTCGTGGCCCAGCACCAACTGATGCAGGCCACAGCAGAGGAGAAGAGTCTCCAGGCTGGGCTGGACTGGCTGGCTGAAAAGGGCTCTCATACCAATGTAAGGAAGGCAAATACCGCTACCTGCAACACACACACAATATGCACGTGTACTCATACCCATTTATTTCATCTGCCAGAACATTTCTATGTCCTCGTCGCTCCATGTTCGCGAGGATGTGTCCAAGAAAGAGTTGCAGATGACAGAAGCCGAGCTGGAGGTTCTGCTCCGTGGACCAGTACCTGTCACCCTGAAGGAGTCAGCCAGGCTGCTCAATGTGCCTGTAGTGAGGGGAGATCTGGATTTACAAGTAGCCAGGCAAGATTACTATACAAAGAGGCAAGATCAGGTTAGTAGCTGCTCAAGATCTTGTTTGGGTTCACATACATACATAGAAATAACATGAATCTGGAACACTTGTAATGTGTAAACACTTCCTTCCAGGTACGAGATTATCTCCTTCGCCAGAAAGCTTGCTTTGACATTGTGCACCTGGGACAGCAGATGGAAATGAGGAGATGGAAGTCATGTCTTCAACATTTGGAGGCAGTAAAAGGCAGGCTAGTCAACGAAAGTGAAACCGTAGCGCTCCGAATAGATTGCCTGTCGCACCCTGACCTCTCTATTAACCCCCGACACAACCCCATCATCACCTGTAAGGATGTAGCTTTCAGCAGGTATGTGAGCCTCGCAGACTTGTATTTTTTTATAGTTTATTACTGTTAGTTTTTTTACTAAAAAAGAAAATAAAAGCTGCAATGCTTGCAAACTGTCTTTTTAGAATTTTTCAGATCCTCGAGCACGCCTCAGATAAAGGTCAATCAGAACCTTTCCGTACGTACGAGTCATTAGGCCAAGCGGCACATAAACTGGCAGGGGATCTCCAGGCGACTCGGGATGCACTGGCCGGCGCTGCCTGCCAACAGCACTACACAGCGGCTCGTCTTAACAACGACTGTGAGGCCCTCCACCGAGCGATGTACACAGATCTGCAGCAGCTGAACTTGGGGCCTCAGGTACGTCCTTTGGGCACCACCGATCAGGAGCTGCTCTGTCCCAACGCACAGGTGGGTTTCTTTCTATGAACTCTACAGCACGTCTCGGTCAACAGCAGAGTGTAACTTAGAGGAAATCAATAATGTGAGTCAGATCAGTATTGTTTCTTTTTTTTATTTCTTTGTTAATTTAAGAAGGTTGTGTCACTTTTGGTGAGGACTGCTGCACAACAGTTGGGTGTTTGGGGGAAATTAAACCACTTGTTGCGCTTAATGTCTGAAAATACAACCTTTTCTGGTTCATAAGACTTTTTGGGGTTTAATGTGATCAACCAAAACACTATTTTGCCTGGTGATTTATGGGAAAGCTGAAAAATGTTTGATGAAACACAAAAATGTCTGCCTTTAACATTTATATTAAACAAATGTCATTTTTGAAATGGTTTTAATTGCTCATTTCCCACGCACCCTCTTCCACCCATCCACAGGAGCTGACATCCAAGCTGGTGGAGGCGGATGCTCAGCTGCAGAGTTTGCAGCACGTAATGCAAGAAATCATGGAAGAGGTCCAAAGCAAGCGGGCTCAGCTGGAGCGTTATCCCCTCCTCAGACAGGAGAGGGAGCTGTACGTCTACTTTCACCTGGATCCACAGCTGCTGCAGAAAGTGGTGGAAGACCTGGAGGCCAGAAAGGCTGTGAAGAAAGAGCAGCAGTGAAAGTGGGGGGAAGGATCATATGTGACCAGCATGATTCCCAGAAGCAGTTTTGTTTTGAATTCATACGAGCATATTTTGAAATAACCTTATGAGATGAAAAAACATTGTACAAGAAGAGGTTTTCATGTACTTGTGTGTACGACTTTTCAACACTTTCGAAACAAACGAAATAAAATTCCTAATTGTTATGCAATTTCTGTGAAATGTCATCTTTATTTTAAACTCTGGTGTTGTGTGGGGGGAGGTTGAGTTGTGTTACTGGTAACTCTCTTGATTTTATCTTTTCTCCCACAGTTAAAAGGAACTGATCGTCAGGAGAAGGTAGCAGGCTCTTTGACAAACAGGAAATGGATTCACGGAGCAGCAGCCTGTACACGGGAACGCTGTCCCGAGATGCCCAGAAGATCCTGGCTGTTCTACGTGCTCAGAGTCCCCATACAGGCAGACGTAACCACGATTACAGCAACAGACGCTGGCAGAGTCAGTCAGGGCAGCTGCTCAGTTTTTAAAGTGCTGCAAGCAGTACACTTCTAACAGTTTTGGCTGTTTTTTGTTGCTCCTGAATAGTTAAATCCTTTGAGAGCCAATGGTTTTTCTCTGTATATAGTCGAGGAGAGAGATGCCAGCCAGAGGAGGTTCTTGGCCTACAGAAGCTTGGAGATGAATCAGGAGAAGAGCAGAAGCGTAGAAACAGAGGGGTAAGATGGAATAATGCTCACACACGAAAGCAGTGATTTACATTTGATGACGGCCTGGAGTTGATCATTCCTTAGCTGTTGGTTGAGACTGTTGTCCAGGTCGCAGGTCTCAACATTTACAACCTTTGACTGTGAATCCTCCGTGTGGTGCCATAGCTCCCCGGACAGCTCCCTGTCGTCCCAGGAGCCCTCCTGGTTTCCCTCCTGTGATTCCTCCCTGCGGGTGTCCCAGAGCAGAGCTTCTTATTACCGCTCACACATGTGTTCCCAAAGGGCACGCTCTGATCCCGCTGCTTGGTCCCACCAGGCTCTCCCTTTTACTCAGTGTGAGATTGCAGAAACGCTCTCACTGCACCCTGAACATTCAGCCATTTCATTTTGCTTCAAAAAAGCTGAAGAGAGAGGAAATGCCCCAGGTTCTGAGGAAGGCAGAGGAGCCTTAAAGCCCTGTGAACAACACCAAGCACGAATGCGATTCCGTTTCATATTGTTCAGAAAAGTGGAAAACTTTTGCTTCTGATGAGCATTTGGAGCGGAAAGAGGATTCAGCAGACTGGAAAACTGATGGAGAAAAGCTCGAGAAGGAAGAGGGAAATGCCTTCACACCCAGAATCAATGATGCTCAGCCATCACCTGCCGGTGTCACCTGCCTGGGGAGCCAGCTTCGACCTGAAAATGCTCAAGTCATGATGCAGCGTGCAAACTTTGCCCTGGGTGGCAACACCGCAACGCAAGCAACTAATGCAGGGGAGGAAATGGAACATAGCCTTGAAGAGAAGATGGACACGAGACATCCTTGTCCCACCTTGCATCTGATAGAGAAACAACATGGGGCAGATATCAGAGAACCCTTTGTGGAAAACAATGACTCAGCAGACAGTGGAAAAGATGAGTCAGTGCCCCCTGAGGACACTCATCAATCTCAGCATATCGGTGAGTATGTGTTGTATGTGTGCAAGTGTTTAGAATACTTTGTTTTACCCTGTGACAGTTTCATTTTTGGTATTACACCTGCAGTTCAAGTGCTATGTTTAGAAACATAACACAAAATGTCGTGCAGTTATAAGTAGTTCCCTTGTGAATCAGCATTATGCTTTTTTATAGCTACTGATAAAATATGCAGTTTGCAGTACTTACCGGTGGAGGGAGTAGAACCATTGTTCTTTTTAATACTATAGCAATAGATGCTTTTCAAGTCAGTAGCTATCAGGTTTATAGTTAGTTATTAGCACAGGTGCATCACGTTTTTTCAAGAAATGAAATGCGAAAAAAATCAGGTGATATTCAGACTGATTCTGACCCAAAGGAAAAAAAACCTGTAAGGCTACAGTGAAAGTCAAATGTATGAAATCCATGGCATGTTTAAAATAAACAGTCGGTGTATAAAATTCACGTCAAAGTCTTGCCTGTAGGCATCATCTTTTTATATTTTTACATCGAATAGTGGCAGGAGTGCTGACTCAGCACTGGCGAGGCCTGCCTGCTCACCTAACAGGCACGTGGAGAGACCCTAAGCCTCATCTGCTGAGACACTGCTGAATCAATGTGCACACACATACATACATTTACACATCCACTGACCTTGTCCTGTCACACACCGCTGAAGTCCTTCTGCACATGCTTACACAACGACGTTCATCGATTCAGGGTGTGTAAAGTAACGATCTAATAAATTAAAAAAAGCTCTTCCATCTTTCCTTCCAGAGGACTCAAAGAGAGGGAGTGTTTCCAGACCAGTGTTGGCCAGGTCAAAAAGGTCAGCCTTCTTGGCTCGTCGTCACCGAAAAGTAGAGGTAAGTGGGGAACAAAAGGTCAGACATAAAACGGATATTAAAACTGTTACATCATGAGAATGATTTCTCCTCTTGAAAAAAAAAATCAAGCTTACTATTAGAAAGGTGAGGATGGAGCTCAAAAGAGGTGTAGGTTTTCTTTATATTGCCTCTGTCAGCAACTACAGGCAATTGCCTGTCTTGGTTTTCCTTCTTTTTTTCCTGCTCTACAGCACAGCGGAATCAGCAGTAAAATGAGCTCTATTTAAATGCAAAGGAGAGCTGGGCCACTGTAAAGACTAACGTGTACTCTGCTTGTTCTACTGAAGTGTCTTATAAGTTCAGCTGACATCCAGTCAACAGAAGTGCTTTTTCTCTCTGTGACAGTGTGACGGGGACTAGAGCCGTAGCTTAAGGCAGGGAGGCAGACTCGCTGTGTCTAGACTCTCACTGTTTTTGTCTGGGTTGAGCGCTGAAGGCCCAATACGCACATCTGTCCTTCAGATCCTCCCTGTTTGGATTCACTTGTCATACTCATTCTCCTGCTAGATGAACTTGAACAAGGCTCACACTAGTCTTTGTTTCGGTGTAAATTCTCCCCTCAGACTTATTCTCAGTTAAGCGTTCTGTTTTTTTTGCACTTTACTGTCTGTGGTGTCTGTTGCATTTTTGCAGATGTCTAATGGAAATATCAGAGGGAGCAGCTTAAGCGCACCACTGGCTTCAACAAGGACTGTTTTCTACTGGATATACATCCTATGTACAGGATTTGGCCTCTTGTGCTACAAAAGTAAGCTGGAAAATAAAGAACAACAACTTGCCAACACCCACAGCTCAATTTTATCATCAACAATTAATCCTTTCCTTTTTTTTGTAGAGGAAAGATGAAATTCATGAGAATCACAAGGCACAACCACCTCTGAAAGTCTGCCTTTCCCGGCCCCCTCCAAAATGGAAACCCCCTCATCCTGTCCTCAAAAAGTTTGACAAGTTGAATGATAACATCCATGCTGTAACCAGTCGATCTCTGGAGGTCGGTGTTCTGGTTGGAGAAAATAAAGAACAATATAATCCAAAAGAAATTCAGCCGGTACAGTCGTCTGCCACCTGGCGGCCACTAAAAAAGGCTAAAAAGGAACCTAATGTCAGAGGGTCTCATGCCCAGCTCACAGCTAACTTTCTTCCAACAACCCTGATGTTTGACCCAAGGGTGAAGGATTTTGGGAAACTGAACCCGGAAGACAAAATGAAAATATCCGAGATGACCAAAAAGGCCAGGGTGCTGGTGTTAACCTTAGTGTACCGAGATGGGACAACCCAGCTAGACCCAGAACAGGTGAGTAGTGCACTGTGAGGCCTTGACACAGTTAGAATGAGATCTTTTAACATCATATTTATATCATGAATTACATAGAAAACTACTCCGCCGGTGTGTGGAATCCTCATGCTGATGAAGAACAGTGTTGACTCCTGTATAGGAGAGGGCTCGCTGGGTCTAAACGACAATGTCCTCTACCTCAAACTTGAGCTAACACCTACATGGGCCAAGCAACAAACACACCAGAACCAGGAACCGTATATAAGGTATGTGAAATTACCAATTTATCCAAATGTTTTGTTGTTTTTTTTTAATTAAAGTGTTAAAAGTGTAGTCGTGTCATCTTTCTCATAGAGACCTGCTGCTCCAAGTGCTTTTGGGACCTCAACTAGTTGTGTGCTACAAAGCCAAGGATTTCCTTTGCACAGTTCTGCAGTGTTATAAACAGGAGATCAGCTGGAAACAAGGCAGAACACGCGCACAGATACATACACTGTATATGTATAACATACATGCAGTTATAAACCCAACTTTATTTAATCCTCTGTGTTGTCAGTGGCTGGGTGTCATATTCAGGACCCGCAGGTGTCAGGTTGGCTACTGGATCCTGCCAATCCTTGCTCTTGCTACCAGGACCTTATCCAGAAATACTGCCAAATGCCTTGTGCAACAACAGCCCCTGACAAGGTAAAATGTGAGGTTTTGACTAGGAGATATACATTTTTATAAACTTTTTGGACTAAGAATTCTTTCTGGTGTCTCAGATGATCTCAGGTCTCTGTTCACTCTACTGGCTTAACATGGAACTCAGCTCCAAACTACAGGTCAAATGAAGTGTCAAATAGCTGCACAATCAATATATACAAATTACCTGAATTAACTCATGCAGGATGTGTGTGTGTGTGCGTGTGCGCGCAGAGTCTGGGGCTGTGGGATCTGTACACTGACATGGAGCTGAACATGATTCCTGTTCTGGCTGGTAAGAAAGGTCAAAAGGACAGAATGGCAGGTCTTGTACTTAAATTAAACTGCAGTGTTTCTCAGTGATGGAGAGTCATCACATCCATGTAGACAAAGAAGCACTCAAGAGAACGTCAGATCTGCTAGGGGTGAGTTAAAAATTGTTTTTTTGTATTAAAAATATGTCCTCGACAATTCCTTTCAGCAGCGCCCCACTTGCCTGGCTGTTTTGTCAGCACCCATCTCTACTTAATTACATCACTCCCAGTTCAAATCACTATGCAGTTAACAGCTGCTGTATAAATACAAATGAGAGCAAAACAGTGGGAGGCTGCAGGAAACAGAAGGTGGAATATAAAAACACAAGATGGAAGAAAAATTTCAATTCTTTGTCTTCCTGCATGGATTAGTGATGTGGTGGGTGGAGATCCTCTGGGGACCTTTCCTGTTTATGTGCAGATATTAAAGAAACAATGTTGAAGACCATCTACTGGAAAGTGATGGCAGAGCCACAGAAATGTGGATGTTAGGACCGCACACTCGTCAAGAGTGAATACATATCCAGTGAATCCAGCCAGTCAGAGACACACACGCTCCACTCTTCAACTCACTTACAACTTCTGCAGGCACCAGCAGGGCTGTTGCTGTAGAGAGAACCTTTCGTCTTGCTGCGTTTCTATAAATAGGAGGGAAAGTCTTTGTTTTCCTTGAAGATGCTGCTGCGGGAGAGAGCATCGCTGTCTGCGCTGCTGATCTTTTTATTGTGTCTCTAATCCCTCATGTGCTTTTTTTTTTTTTTTGAGCTGTCAAATTCACCCATTTGAGCGAAGGAAGCCTCCTGTCCACCACCCCCCATCTAAGGGACACAACAACACTGTGAAGTCTGCTGCATTGTTAAAACAAAGTGGGACAAATATTTGGCCCACATCCTGAAATAAACAGCCGTCATAATCGAAATCAAACTCGCACTGCAGCGTCAGAAAGTGTGTGATGAAACACACATCTGAGGGGCCGGCATTCAGTATTGATGGAGCCTGGAGGCTGTTCTAGTCTTGGAGTGATGAGGACAGGAAAGTGCATGCAGCAGTTTATATTTATGGTGCCTGTAAGGTGGGTTGCCCACCATCTCCTCCCTTCTTTTTAGGTCTCCTTTTCTCTCTGTCCCTGCGTCAGTCACTTAACTGAAATGTTGGCATCGATCAAGTTCAGGGCGTCTCCACTCTTCTTGTGTCTTATCTTAACCTGTTTTGAGCCCATTACCTTTGACTTCCTTCTCCCACATTGTAAAAATGGTGCTCTTCATTCACCCCTCTCCTCCTTCACCTCACAGTTTTTGTTTTAGCCTCTTCCCTTGTTCTTGCTTCATGATCAAGCCAGTTTTATTATTCAGTCCCACTTGAATTAAGGCTGGTTTGCTGGTATCACGTTTTCATAATTCCAGTTAAATGTTAGAAAAGAACTAATTCTGATCTTATGTGTGTTTTTTACACCTCTAAAATATTAGTTTCCCATTCATGTATGATTGCTTAAAGTAAAATAAACATGTTAAAAGGTGACTCACATTACTGGCTATGTAGATATTGTCGCTGCTCCAAGGATGGCCCATAATTCATTACTTCTGAATTTATTGTAATGTTTAATCACCTGTCTTTGAATTTTAATGGCCATTTGATGTTGATAAAAAGCAGCCTTTTAAAAGAACATTGTGTTTTTGTTCTTTTTTTCCAGACTAAGATGAAACAGTTGGAGCAGGAGGCACATCGGGCTGCTGGAGAAATCTTCCTGATCACCAGCAAC
>CAAE01014779.1:406060-428322 GCA_000180735.1 Tetraodon nigroviridis
AATGCCGGCAGTGTAGAGCCAGATTCCTAAAATAGCGGGGGGTGCAAAAAATGTAGGTTAAAGGCAGGGAAAAGCAAAGACGGTGGTGGAGGAGAGTGATGTAGGGTAGAGGGGAAGAGTGAGGAGTGGGTGGAGTTCACTGATGGCCTTTGACAGGCAGCTCTTCATGGTCCTGTTGCCTGGGATACCAGATACTAAAAGGAAGCGCTCTTTGAAAGACAATAATCAGGCCAGGGAGGAGGGGTAGAGTCAGCTATGGCCTCATGCAAATGGGTCAGCATGAGGAAGACATGGTGATGATGCCGGGAATGGTTTTGATGATGATGATGATAACAATGTAGGGCATCAAAAGTAAACTGGAGGTGGTGAGAAGGATGGAATGAGAAACAGATGCGTTGTTAACTGGAGCTATGAGCAGAGAAGGGCAGAAGGCATAAGTGAGGTGAAAGGTCGCTGAGCTCATGCTCCAGGAATGTGGGTTTCTTACACACAGGATCACGCTTGTATACCACACCATAGCGTGACTTAAGACACGTGGATTTGATTCTAGCTGCTTTCTGTGTTGTGTGGTTTCCCCCAGGCCCTCGAGGTGCCTCCCCCAGGAACTGATTGATTAGAGACTCCTGGGCGAGTATGTGTGTGCGTGAGTGTGTAAATGGTGTGTGTTCAGTGATGGACTGTGACATGACCAGGGTGTATCCCCACCCCTCTCTCTCTGCCTGATGACTGCTAGGTGTGGCTCAAGCACTCCTTGCGACACTAATTAGAAATACAGCAGAGTTTATTCATTTCTGCCTTACTTTTAAATGCTTATGGTAATAGTAGAGAAATTCCTTATCTTGACAAAAAAATGACCAGATTGTTCATTGTTTGTGTCACTGTGGTAAATAGAAACATCACTTACTGTTCTTACTTCTTAGGAAATTGATCCTCATTTTATCATAATAGCATGGCAACAATTCTGAATATTTATGAAGCCCGATCATTGTGCCTTGTGCCCCAGGTCGGGAGCGTCTGTCAGGGATCCTCGGGGTGAGCGCTAAACAGGCCAGTCAGTTCCAGGACAGCTTCCTTCGGGCTTACAAAGACGTTCAGGCTTTCATCCAGAAGACCATCCAACAGTGCCACCAGCAAGGTCTGTGTGCATTTTAACTTTTTTTGTCACCTTGGTCATCAGTCAGGGAAAATGTGGGGTTAATGTTATTTCTAAAATGTAGAGTTTGCTGTACAGAAAACATGTTCCCCCATAATGCAGGCGAAACAAACGCCAGCTTTGTTTTTGGCATGCAAAAGCACATGCGGCAAAAATCTCTGTGGGTTTGTGTGTGTGTGTGTAAGTTTGGCTGAGGAAGACGTGCTAGACTAAGACAAACTGTTGTCGGTCAATACTTGATGAGAAAGAGCGGGTGTGGTGGATGGATGTGGGTTGCAGGGGGTGGGTGAGAGGCTGATAGTTCAGATAGGACGCTATTTATATCCCGACTGAGGTGCCAACACAGCACACCTGAGACTTCAACACAAAATAGTGGAGTCTGCACTTTAACCCTGACTGCAGAAATGAGGCCATTCTGCAGCAAAACACATCCCTCTATAGCGATCTTTGTCTGGGACATCGCCAGTTTTCTTCCCCGAGTGTTATATAAGCTTTACCCCTTTTAGGTATAACACCGATACTTATACTTACAGTGTAAACATGTTAAATAAATCAATCTGCAAAAGGGAGCTTGGTTTATGGTTGGCAACCAATATTGCAAGCTAACTATAGCTCCTCTGTTTTCTTGTTTAGAAAGTGCTGAAAAGCAACCTTGTTTTGTGGTAAATGCCAGCATGCGGGTCACAGCACTAGGTTCTCCATGCAGCCAGGACTGTCACCAGCAGGGAGGTGCTCCATCGGCTCCAGCAACTCACCGTTATTGTTATCAAAGCAGCATATTCGACTCTGAAATGTTGCAGACTCATCACCCTGAAAGCCCGCACTGTCTTTGGGACAGAGCAGCACTTTGCCAAACAGTTGGCTTAAATTCAGCTCATCACCATGGAGATCCTTCCATTGGAGAGTGTGTTGGGAATTTAGCCGCCTTGCTCATCCCACACTCTTTAGTTTGTCTTCTGCACACATTCCTGTCTGTCTTTCTGCTGTTTTTTTCCTGCTTCTCATCTGCATAACCTCATTCCACTCAAAAATGCAAATGATCAAAACACAGCTTTTTTGTCAAAGTGCTGTATTCTTCTAGCCATCGATCTGGGCAGTCCTCATTTTTGTTCATCAGGCACGTCTTCTCACTGTTCTCTGGATGAAAGCTGCACCTTTACTGGGAGAGGTACAGACACAGCCATCACAGGGGAAACCTTAATCTGCACCGACGTGTAATTACCGTCCTGTGCAAACTCTCAGGCGTAAATACTTCCAGACTCCGATGTGCTGTCAGGTTGTCTGTGCACCCGTGGCAGGACTTTTGTCAATCTGTAGTCTCTCCAGCGGAGTTGGCACAGAGTTGAGATTATGAAAAGGGATTTGTGTTAGCTGTTGCTCCAGAGTTAAACGGCCCTGTCGTGGAGAATGGCAGGACTGTCAGGAATGCTCGGCAATAAGGATTGCTGTCTAAAAGCTACTGTAAATGCAGATACAGCAGGAGAAATTCTGCTTGTCTCTAACACATTGGCATCATTTCCAATTAATTCAGCTTCTTTTACTATTTCATATGTCCTGGTAATGTACGCTAACATCTGGACCTAGCACATAAAAATTCTTTCTAATACCAGTGGGGTTTTTTTCTCTCTCCTCAGAACAATAAATCACCTTCATATCCTTTCAAGAGGGCTGATGAGATTGCCGAACCAGTCTCCTCATTCTTTTTAAATTTGATAAACTGCTAGCGCTCTGTCTTTTGAGACTTCTTAATCAGGGAAGATGGTTTCAGGCTATCATACCTATTATTGTCCACCTGAGATCTTAGGAGGCAGTGTCGGCAATATACGAGGCCCATAAAGCACCACCAGAGCTGCCTTTTGTCAGCAGTTCTGATGGTAATATTTTACTGGCGCGCTCTGACGTTTGACAGACGGTCCGATTAGTGCATATTTATTTCTGTGGCATTCAAAATTGTCCTGAGGAGCCTGACAGAAACCCTGATAACCCCCATACACATAAGCAGCAGCAGCAAGTAAAAACCTCAATTTCAACAGGAAAAAACCATGACCAGGCTCATGTGGAACTCTCCTGCTGATTGGTGGCCATGTAAAAAAAAGTGGAGAAGGAGAGATCGGGTAGGAAAGATACAGAAACTGAGCAGCTTAGTGGGAAAGGACAAGAGCACAAAAATCAATCCTGTTGGCCTCATCCTGTGATGTCCAGCTTTGGTCATGGTTTTGAACTGTAAAATGGCCTTTAGACGTGTAAAACCTTCTCTGTGACAAGCTGACTGCACTGATTAGCCAGTTTATTAGTCCTGGTCTTTTTCAAGGGTGGTGTTTTGAAGGAAGAAGACTCTAGGAGAGATTATCTGTTCATCTTGGGATATGATCTTAAACTTTAGTCCCATGTACAGTAACTCAAGCTCAGGACCTGGATGGAGTACAAAGATAAAACAATACAGCTTGCAAGGGTATTAGGAAACAACAACCATGAGCAAACTCAATAGTCCCAAAATGGTAGCGCCCAGGTTTGATTGGCTGTTCTTTGTGAGTTAGCTGATGATTGTGTATGAAAAGCACATTCATCCCAGTGTGTCATACCTGCCCATGCTTGGAAATCTGTGTGACATGTCAGAAAGCGCATGCCCCTCATTGTCCAGCCTTATAAAAAGAGTTACATTCCAGGTTACAGGTCAATTGAGACAGAATTGGGGTTGTTCTTTTTGTTGGGCGCTAATTTTCTAGGGGGTTTATGCTTGCTTGTGCACTCCAGGAAGAGGGTCATTCAGGTTTAGTGTCCTGCTTGGCTCTCTTCATAGTGGGGATACCAGAGGGATTTAGCAGTTAAACCTGCTTCATTGTCCTGCCGGTGGAATGTACTGGACCAGTGTGTGAGTGTTGCGTGCACGCATTTTTTTTTTTTTTTTTTTTTAAGTGTGTTTGTATACAGTGTGCGTGTTACATCACTCACAGTCATTTAACATTTTGTGTTTGCATCATTGTCATTGTTAATCTGCTTTCGACTTCAAATCTTTATTAGCATTGATAAATCGCTGGTATTGGCCCTGCCGTCACAGTTGTCGCTGCATAATTAGGCTGACTTGCAAGCCGAGCTGGTTTTCCTTTGTCCCTAACATCTTGGAAACCTGATTGTCTGATCCAATATGATGGGGGTAGGGTGTGTGCTGTCTTTAATGGGCCGTCGACGGACCCTCCCTAACATCCACCTGTCTGACTGGGCCGTCCGCATGCAGGCTGAGAGGCAGGCAGTCAACTTTGTGGTTCAAGGTCAGATGGCATGTAAACCAGCGACCCTCTCCTCTGGTTAAATCCGTGTTGATACTTTGTGCTTCTGTTTGCTTCTCAGGGTCTGCTGCGGATTTGTGTAAGATGGCCATGATCAGAATCTTCAACCTAGTCTCCTCCAGCTCCTGCTCTGCAAGGTCCAGCCGCTAACAAAACTGTCACTAAAACCAAAGAAAATCTGCACATCATAGACAAATGAGTTGACATATTTACAGTAAGGTGATTGATTGATTTACATTTAAATTGGTGCCCTGTTTTGTTTGTAACTGAAGGCTCCTCGCACAGCTCCACGATGAGCTTCTATTCGAGGTGGAGGATAACCAGGTGCACAGGTTTGCAGGTAAATTTACTGAAAACTTTACTTCACGGTCCAACTTGATTTGGATCATTTACAGTTTATTTGCATGTTCATACTACTTTTCTGTCTGGTGTGCAGCCCTGGTGAAGAGCACCATGGAGTCCCTTCAACACATAGACTGCTTTGGAGTCCATCTGAAGGTGTGTCTCATTAATCATGCTCTAAAACAGCAACTGAACTATTCATTTCTCTTTGTGCCATAATATTCTTGATTAATAGGTTCAGTCAGCATTCTTCCTGTCAGCTCTTTTTATTCAATTGATCCATGGAGCTTCTGTTTGCTATCTGGCGAGAATGGATCTTTTCTTTCCATTCCAGATATTTGCCAACCAACTGCGAAGATGCTGTAATTTGATTTTCACAGCTATGTTGCATTGTCTTACCGCTAATTCATCGACATCATTTCTTTTCCTGGTTTTCCCCAGGTTCCCCTGAAGGTGGCGGTCTCTATTGGCAAGTCTTGGGGATCCATGTCTGAGCTGAGCGTCCCTGCATCGTCTCCCTCTGCCATTTAAGTCCTCTTCTTTTATATTTTCCAAAACCCGTCTTCTTATTAAGACTCGTCAGTATGGAATACGTTCTCTTTTCTCAGCTTTCCTATCACATGCTGTCTCTCCTCAGTTTTATTCTCCTTTCATAGCATCTCTCTCTCTCTCTCGCCACTCGTCCTGCATTCGCATCGCTATGGAAACAGGCAGATACAGCTTCCTCCAGTTCTGTCCTTTAATAAAAATTATTCCTTGCCCCCCCCCCTCCTTCTCACACTGCTAAGTCCTGTTTTTTCCGCTTTGTTGCCAAGCTGAAGCCTCAAATTTAATGTTCTCGTTTACCAGTTCGATCGTTGTAAGGTTTTTTTTTATTGTAGCCGTTGAGCCACAGGGAATATGATGTGTTCTGAAGAAAATATTCATTGTATTTATGTGTCGCTAAGGGTTAATTAATCTTGTGTTGATTAGTATTTAAAGAGTTAGGTATCACCGTGCATATTTATCAGATATTTCTGGCTTCCTAATTAAAAAATACCTTGTGATTTTCCTCTAAAACATGTCTATTTTTCCCTTCCTTTCCTTCAGTCTGTTTTGTTTTCCCCTCTCCTACTCCTCTATTATCCAACACTTGGCTGTAGCCCACTTTCTCCTTTGTCTTGCCACACGTACGCATTCCACAAATGCGGGTAGACACACGGCCATCGGCTTCCAGACACACTGACCGAGATTCCCGGTCTCCAGCCGTCACTTCCAGCGGATCGCACCCCCCCCCCCCACACCCACCCTTGAATCTTGCAAAATTGGTTCCAGACAAAATGAGACGGCACCTGATTTAACAGTGTCCCAGCCCCATTACCTACTCGAAATGCCACAGCGTGTGAGCCACTAATTACAGGAGTCGTCAGCTCCTAAGGCCCTACAAAGGTGCCCGGTTTCTGGGAAAAGCGCTATTTCATTTGACGAAGAATTCAGCCTTCTCCAGTGCCCTGAGAAGCCTTTCTTGACAGGTCCCCATAAGAGCACCGAAATGGACAGTGTTATGGAAATCTGCCTGTCTATCCCCTCATTGTTCTGCGGTATAAGGGTTCCCCCCCTCCCCCGAGACGTAACAACGAGACTCTGTGCAAATTCTAAAGGCCGCTTTTTACACGGGGTTTAGAAGAAATAATCCAAGTGCTTCAATTTAGTAGTCTGTCTGTCTAATCTTCGGAATTTATGTTTGATTTACAGCTGTTATATTAGGAATTATTAACCTGATTATGGTTCAGAGATGCTTTTGTATTGGATTCCTGCCTGTGTGGTCAGGACAATTTAGACGTGAGGGGCCCTCTGTCCTGAAGGGCACTTGCATGTGCTTCTCCCAGTTGCCATGGCGATAAGATAGCAGTAGACTTCATAGCACACATCCTCACAACTGACGCCTATATCTCCTAAATGATCCCCATATGTGATGTCACTAGAGTAAAGAAAATGACCTCTTTACTGCTGCAACATATAAAAGCTTAATGCATCATTACTTTTAATCAATACATTATATGTACATCCATGTTCCAGTTCTCATAATGCAGGAAATCCCATCTTTACATCTATACAGTGGCACTGTCAGTAGAAAAGAAGGGGTCAACAATCACAGGAGTCATCCTGGTGTGGTGATACAGCAGTTTTCCAAAGAAACGGCAAAAGGAAACTGAAATAAATATATAGATATATAAATTTAAAAAAAGAGAAACAGGTAGTCACTGCAGTCACACTGAAGTCAGGCAGATTGGTTGTACCATTTTTTTCCTCATATCCTGTTCAATCACCACGCCCCTGCCTGGCGTCCCTCAGAATGTAGCTGTACGTCTTGCCTGTGGCGCCTACCCTGACCCTCCTCCTGTGTGCTCGCTAACCCCTCAACTCCGGGGCCATGTTTACTCACTGCACTATTTTACATGCCTGAGGGCCTCCTTTGTCAACTTCCTCACCATTCCTAGAGTCGCCCCCTACCACACACACACACACACACACACGTCCCAGACTGTCCCCCCTAGCTTTCTAAAATTCCCTCATTTACAACTGAACACACCCCAAGCCCATCCATAACTTTCTATCCATCCTTAGATTCCTCTACCGTGGGCTGGTTGACCTGCCTCCCTCCCCACAGTGTGCCTGCGTATCAGTTCCCTGCTGTGCTTTGTGCTGGCTGGTTTCCTGGCAACAGACAACAGTCATGACAGGGCTCCAGGCTAGAGAAAGAGAGAGAGCGTCCCAGCTTTGCTGCAGCTAATAGCTCACTCCAGAATTGCAACTGGTGTGCTTTAAACACCCATTCAGCTGCTGCTCTCGCTCGGTTTTAGCCTCTCTTTCCCTCGCTTTGAGAGCGCAAGCAGACAGGAGCAAGAAGGTCGGACTCTATACTGTGATGCACAAAGAATGAGATAGCATGCACTGTCGCCCTGAAAGTAACAAGCTGAAGCATCCGAGAGCTGCTGCTCATATTGCGGTTGGAATTTGCAGTTTTGTGTCAGAGATGTGTGATTATGAGAGATGAAGTTTCTACTTGTTCCTTTTTTTATTACAGATTGGAGAACAGGGTTGCAGTGCATGTATCAGATAACAAGAAATCCTAAATAAAAACACAGCACATTGCACTTTCAGAGAGTGACCCCGCGCCCCCGGTTCCTGCCTGCTTGAACGACTTGGTTTGGTTTTAAGTTTGTTTGTTTTTCCCTAGTTCCTATTGACATCTGTACAGTCAGAGAAGTACATCTGCGTACTTTCAGTAAACATGTAACTGACACCGCCTGGTTAAAAAAAAAAGAAATATTTCACAATCAGAATCCTCCAGTAATGCAATGTGGTAATGTCAAAAACAATGACAATATCGCCACCAGTCAGAGAGGTGTATGGGATATAGCGTCGCAGTTTTTCCTGCATTTAATTAAACCATTCATTGTAGTACCTGTACTGCAAATGCATAAATCTTGGTTCTCCATCTGCTTGAATTTATTGCTTGACTTGATGGCACATGGGCAGGACTTTTGCCAAACAAATACAGCCAGGACTGTCTTGCACACGAAGAAGAAAAAAAAAAGAACATGGTGGATTTAAAATGCAGCAATTACCATCACCTTTGGTCACATCCAAAAACCATGAATTATACATTGTCGTATATATTCTTATGATACATACAGTCACTAATACAGGAGGAAAAACAAAATCCATTCATATTCTTCACAGGAATTGTTAAAAAAAAAAACCTATTTGTACTGTATTAGCAAAACAAGACACCGTTGTGCTACAAGTGCTTATGTGTTCTTGGCACCTGTGGCCTCAAGTCCAAAGTGAGTCCTTCTGCGTTGCCACAGCGGAGCGAAATCCTCACCAGAGGTCGAGAGAGAAAGAGAGGGAGTCCGCACTCTGGAAAACTGTCGCTGCAGACCTCCTCTAACCCCCCACCCCCCCACCGGCTATTGAACTGCCAATGTGGCACATTCCTCCCTCGCCCCTCGCTCTCCCCGTTAGGTGGAACAATCCAGGCGACAGCCATCTTATGAGACAAAAAAAAGGAACTCCATCCAGGAGGTTGTTTAAGAAACGATAGGTTGCAGTAAATGAGACGGCGTCGATAAGGTTGCGGTACAACTATTTACAACTGCACAAAATGGCTAACATCTGATGTAGGTTTTAGCATTCAGTACATGAACCAGTTGATGTTTTAGTCTCTATTTGTTCATCATAATACCATAAAAAGCAAAATAATCTTTCTCCGATCTGATTGTTTTAGGGTCGATGAGTTTTGGAACACTTGTGTTTATGTTACATTCAACCGATAAAAAAACTGCATGGAATTTAATAATACTTCTATTGGTATTAATTTTATTTTCCCTTTGTCAAAGGTTGGAACTTACAAAACGGTGCTCTCGGCGCAAGGAGAAGACTTTATGCGGGATGCCTTCTGGAACCTCAACCGTAAGACAGCACACTCACACTAAAAAACAAACAGCAGAGGTTTTTTTTGTTTTTTTGTTGGGTTTTTTTTTGGATTGTACATCAGCTGAACATTTCAGGTTTTGCAGTACATCAACTCTAGTAGGAGTTATGCACAACTCTGTTCCTACATTCTAACCCTAAGTACGCACTACCAGTTTTAGCTAGGTGACACCTGACGGGATGCAGCATTCACATGAAGTAGAAAACAGACGTCGCTGGGACGAGAACTCTTCAGTGCACTTCATCGTTACAATTCAGAAATCTCCCTTTCACTTTATCCACGCAGGGAACTCCAGCATTAGATCTCAGTGCATAGGGCCTTGGTCAAAGCCATTTGAAATGATAATGCCGTCATACCAATATAGGTCATAATGTCGCCGTAGCAACAAACACATGGGTGGTTTCAATTTTACCAGGCTGAAACAGCAGCAGCAAAGCAGGAAAACAGAAATGACAGATGTCACATTCTTCCACGTCCAGTGTAGAATGATATAAACCTCACTGCCATCAGGCTACGATGCGTTTGAGAATCTGATGTGCTTTTTTAGAACGGTGCTGGCAAATGATGAGTTTGTGCCTTGACAGGTGATGTTAAATCCACCGCATGGCACATACGCGTTCCCTGTTTTTTTTGTTTGTTTGTTTGGTTTGGGTTTTTCCTTTTTTTATTCTGGTTTCCATTGTGAGTTTTTATTACCAACTAAGCTGCCAGTGAACTTTGTTGTTCAGAATTGTTGCTAGATAAGGATATTGAGCTACAGTCTCCTAAGATGATAATTTCCCACGTGCTCCTCTTGTTTCTGCATCAGTTTACCACATACTCTCGTTCAGGAGGGTCCTAAAAATTGTCTGAGCTTTCGTAAAATCAAATCACGAGGAAAGCCAGGAAGCGGGGCCACTCAGGGCTTAAGTATTTGTCCTGCACTAAGGGGTTTATGGTGCTCTCATGGTTTCCTCTAGACTGTTTGACAGATTAAAAGAGAATGCCGGAAGAGCACAAGTACTATGCAGGAATACACAATCTTTCCCCTTGCATTGTTTGTAGAATGCCCATAAGGAGTTTGAAAAGTTTGGGAACCGTCACAAGAGTGGCTTTAACAGGAAGGGAGCAGCGACGCTTGCTCTCTAAGCCCAGTTGGGACCCAATGTTTTGGTTCCCCAGCCAGTGGTGGAAAATCTGAATATCGCTTTGACATTTTCAAGACCAGCTGTTCCCAATGATTTTAACACCGTTATCATTAAAGTATATAAAAAAACAAACAAAAAAAAAAAATCTAATGAAAAAAAGACCAATCTGTGGTTCCACTGTATGCTATGTACTAGGATTTACATTTGCATCCAGACGTAGTTCATGCAAATAGTACAGAAACACGCTTTTTAATATATATATATATATATATATATATTTATATATATAATATATATATATATATATTTATGTTTAGCTACAAAAGAAGCGTATTTTCTTTTTAGGTGTGTGTACGTGTGTTTTTTTTCTACGCTTTTTTCAGGGCAGGCACCGTACACACATCAGGTACAGAGGCATGCCGAACTTGCATTGCTTTTTGCATTCTACACTTGGTTAGGCTAGCAGGCGCAACGTCACCCAGGCAACGCCGCAGCAGGCCAGCGCGTCCGGATTCTACGTCGGTGCTACGCAGCCGCCTTCCTTGCCTACAGCTGTAGTGGCCCCCTACTGCTCTCTAACGGGCTCGTCCCACAGCGGCGCGCTGCCTGGGTGACGTCAGAGCGGGGTCGGGGGTGTGGGGGGAGGCGGGATGGTCCAACAAGCTTTGAATGGGATAATAAAAGCAGTGCAAGCAAGGCTCTGTGGCACATGCAGAGATGGGGGGGCGGAATAGGTGAGGACTGGAGCAGGAAAGGTCAGAGGTCAGTGCGGGGTTCACATGGAGGGTGTGGGGTGTGGCCCAGGGTTGCAGACAGACAGAGGGAGTTTGGGAGAGTTTAAAAGGGTGGGAAGGCAAGGAGACCCGGTACTAATTCATGAAGATTATAATTGAATTTTTTTTTTCTTTTATTTATTTATTGATTTTATTTTATTTATTTTTTTATTTTATTTTATCTGTAACTTTTTTTTAACAAATGTATGAGGACAGAACTCGGGCTCAGAGTCATGGATGGCTGAATACACTGCTGGTTTTGTGGTCAGAGGATGGAGATGGAGGTGGAGACGGGGGACTTTAGAGCGAGATGTGTGTACACAATACAAATACATGGAGAGGAGGAATATTAATGCCAATACATGTCGCTTGGAATTTTATTTTTGCAATTTGTGCTGTTTTACTGTGGGATTGCAAGTATTGCTACATGTATCTTACCTAACTTTGTTTCAATGTATGAAGAATTTTGTAATCACAATTTTAACAACAAAAATTTGCATATTACAATGTTATTACAACCTGTTCATGACTATTTAAGGTATAAAATTATCAATCGAGTACTAAACATATCCAAAGTGTTAGAATTGAGCTAGATTCAGCAGGTAAACTTTTTAAAGTTGATGTACAAAGCATTTTTGCTTTATTTGATAATACTTGACTCCTAGCGAGAAAATGGTGCATTTGTTCGAATAGTCGTACACATCGAACAATCACGCTCAAACTGGCTCCGACATGCAGCTATGTTGTGTCTCGGTACCTATCGGCAAAAAAAGTTCCACCCTCCTGACACCTTAGCCAATCGGACAACCTCCAGCTTTGGCGAGAAAGACGGTAATCAAACCGCAACAGAAAAAGGGAGTCGATCGAACAGTCAGGGAGGAGGAGGAGGAGAAGGGGGGTTTGTGCATGGTAGCTAACTTCTCTGTCGTCTTTACTGTGCTTCAGTACCAGTATCTTGTGATGGCCAAGCCCACGTGTGTGTGTGACCAGACTTGACACATCACAGACTACGTGCACGTCACCACCTGGCCCACACCTTAAGATAGCTACATCTGGGGAATTTAACTGCTTAAATTAGGAGAACGTTGGTAAGAAAGGGGTGGACGCACTGGGGGGGAGGAAGAGGGTGACAAGAGCATAGCGAAAAGGTATTGATTACTCAAGTGATCGTAAAACCAACCAGGCAGGGGAGGGTGCCAGTAAACCGATGAGAGTTATCGATTTCTCCATCGCGGTACGATAAGGGTCAAAAAGGGTCCAAAGTACTCTAAAATCTGGGTTAAAAAAATATATATAAAATTGTAAAAAGCCAAAAAAAAAAAACAAAAAAACAACCGCAACAAAAAGCAAAATGAGTAAAATGTTAGTGGCTTTAAAGGTGATAGTGTTGAAAATGTAGTTATCTAAACACATAAAATAAATAAAAGTTGTCAGAGGAGAGGGTTTGGTTGGGGTTTAGGTAAAGGAGGGCCGTCTCTTGCTCCTCTCTGTCCCTCTCTTTCTCCATCCTTCCACTCCTCCATCTCTTTCTTTCTCTCCCTCTCCCTGTCACCTCTCACTCCTCGCGAAGCTGCAGGCGGTAGCGGCTGTAGCGGATCTGGAAGAAGAGCCTCTCCGGCAGCGAGCGGCTCATCCCGGGGAGCCTGTAATCCTCGCTCTGGCCCGTTCGACGGAAGCCCAGGGACTCATACAGCTTGTGGGCGGCCAGCTTGACGGCTGTCGTTCCGAGGACCACGGCGGTGTAGTTCTTGCGCACGGCAAACTCCAGGACGCGGCGCCCCAGCGCTTTGGCGATGCCTTTGCCGCGGTAGCGAGAGTCCACTGACATGCGGCGCAGCTCAACCGTGTTGTCATCCTCGCGGCCCTGCGCAGCCACGATCCCGACCACTTGTCCGTCAAGCACGGCAACCCAGAAACAGGAGCCTGACAGAAGCAATAGACATTTAGTCAACATAATAGCGACAATGAAAATAAGAGGCATGTTAGTTTAGCTTCCATTTTCTAACGTTAACCAAAATGCTAAATGCCTGCTGTGCAGACAGACAAAACCATTTAAATAAACGACTTAGTTACATAGATGCTTTTGAGATCAGTGATTCTAGATTGCAATTACGCATCAGCATCACTCATTGGTTAGCGTCATGTGGTTGTAGCCTAAATGTTCTCAGAGGAGAGAACAGGAAAAAGGAAGGGAGCTGATGAATGAGGAAGACAGAGGGGTCTCTGATTGGTCCTTAATGGGTTTGAGTGAGATGTGGCTGCCGTGTGCAGCACTTACTTAAGAGTGTAAATGGGGGACACTGTGGAAAAGAGAACTGAGGTACTTTCTATGTTTACAAAAGGAAAATTTGACTTTTTTTTTCCTTCAGCTAATGTAGTGCAGGAACTGTTGGCATCACTCAGAAACAGGCTAACACACACACACACAGACAGACAAATAGACAACAAGGCTACATTAGCGCAGATAAAAATGTCAACAGACAATGCTCCCCAACCAGAGTACATATCCGTCTTTGTTTTATTGATCTGCCCTCAGTGAAGAAGCCTTTTAAAGCAGCATTTTGACTTTTTGTCAGAAAGAAAAGGCCTTTAAAGCAGCATTTTAATTTTCTTGTCAGAAAAAAGAGTGTTAGGAAGAACAGAATGTCACAACAACTTTAATGATCCTCCCGAGTGTCTCAGAATCCTCCTCTCCATCTTTATGGCAAAATGACATAGGTGTATCCTCCTGGCGTATTGTTCTTTACTGATTATAATCGTTCAAGGGAAATGACGTAACCACGCCGTAACAGCATTTCTATCAATGTCAGTGGTATTTATGGCAGTTGTTGACAGGATTACACAGTTTTGTACAGCAGTGCCATCTGTTCATTACTGATTTCTGAGCTAAATCTGGAGATTTTTATCAGAAACTCCGGCTCTCTTGTTTCTCCGTTAACCTTTATACGCAATAACATGCCCATCCTAACGGAGGGCATCAGTTGCATCATGGTTCGTCTGTGTTGCCAGGGAGTCGATGACCCTGAAAATCTGAATCAAGTCGATCCCAACAACAGCTGATATCAGGTGGAAGTTGCGACCATGTTTATGACAGTGCACTTTCCCAGCTCGCTGCTTGGGGGTTTTCGTGGAATTGAGTTTCATCAAACGCAGGCGTCTGGCTGTCTGCATCTACACGCGTGTGCGTCTTGTGTCAGAGGTATGGCCGAGCCGAGGCAGGTGGGGAGGGCAGTCTGTTTTCATAAAGCCCTCCTGACCATCTGGCTAAACTGAGGCTCTGCCGGAGCACAGCAGGGCCGCACGCCAACTGGGACGCCTGTGTTATTTAACACTGCGCCTGACGAAGGTTTTACGACCAATGCTCCTTATCTGACTCTGCTTTTTGTTGTTGCTTTTTTTTTTTTTTTTTTTTTGTGACATCACAGCTTAAGAAACTTATCATCTAGTGCATTTCACGCTGCTCGTGAACAACTCGGATTTCATTTCACCATCACCTTTCCTGCTGGGGAAGGCACTTCCCTGAGCTTCTTATTACGCCTCAAAAACTAGCTTACATGACATTAAGACTCTCCTAACTCACTGCATCAGCCCCTGAAATGTAATTCCAGTATTTGAGATGCTATTAAAACACAAACTATCAACACGTTTTAAAAATCGCATTGAATTGTATTTATATTGGGAAATTTGTGTTTCCTGTCCCTCACGAGTCTTTCGGTGACCCTTCTTGCATTTCTTTGTGAAAAATCAATCTATGTAACGACTTTTCCACTTGCCTCACTCGCATTGATTTTTAGATATCGGACCCTAAAGATGCTTTATAGGTTCTGGTCTTATGGAAGACACGCGCACCCTTCCTTCTGGACGCTACAACGAGGCCGCGCTGGGAGTCAGAGTGCACAGATGAGTCTGTCGTGCACAGCAAATGTACCCTCCGTCAAGCAAACAAGGATGGTAGTCGTGCACTTTTATTTTTGCACGTTTTGCACAGGGAATGAATAATTCATGCACACTGAAGCCATGGCTTGACAGCAGAAAGCCTTTAACTTGGCCTCTGTGTTGACGCCGGTCTCATTTCCTGATGTTCTTCCATTAGTTTGAACAAACTCATCATCTGTCCTTTTCTTTTACAGCCTTTTAGAACATCGGCGCGAGCTCTTTGTGCACCGAGATGCGGGAAAATATCTTATTCATGTGCCACATGTCCACCCCCTCCTCCACATTCTTGCAGGTCAAAGGCCACCAGGCCGGCCTCCATGCAAACAAGGGGGGCAAAAAAGTGACTGCAGGGCTGCAACAACTCAGACATTCTTAAATTCCTGAAGTTTGTCATTGTCTTTTTGATAAGGGCTTTCAAAATCACTGACTTGTCGCAGTTCCCAGACTTAATTGGCGTAAAATCCAAGCATGATCAACATAGTCACTGGTAGGTTTAATCTGAATCACATGGAAGTATATTTAATAGGCCCATTGTCAAAAGAGAAAATTAGCCATTGAAATGGATTATAGTCAATAAATGTAAATATGTATAGTTTTAAAAGACTGAAAAAAAGTTCTGTTTAAAAAAAAAAATTGAGTCTCAAAGGTCCAATATTAACCTTACTGTCATGCTTATCAGCTTAGCTTACTGCATTCAATACAGTAAAGCTGGTTAATGCGAATCTAAGCGGGCGTTTGCTGTAATTTTATACATTCAGCGTGTAAACACAAGTCGGCTCCCTATTAAATTCCACCCCAGCAAAAGCATAGCGTCTTCACTGGTTTCAGTTTTCATCATCAACGTGATGAAAACCTGTCTGATATCAGCCTTCAGCAGAACGCAATTGAGTTTGTTTGGTGGATGGAAGTGCCTGAGAATTCACTTAAATGATTAACTCAGTCCAATTAGTCAAATCCACTCATTTGCTTTAGTCTGTAAATTTAGCTATCTTGTGCTATGAAGGCTGAAGCAGATCTTGGTAGCTCATTAAACGCATCTATAATATATAAGTATAACAGGTTAAGGAGCACATCCTCCATTTTACTCTCCTTTTTTTCCTCTCTGATCTGACAGCTAAAATAAGCGGCGGGTTCGGCTGGTCGTGGCTGTTCACTAGCCTGGATGACGGCGAGCACGAGCAGGATCCCATCAGGTATTAATAATGTCTCCGGCTTGATGAGATCCCACCGCGGTCACGGCGCCTCATTAAACACACATTCTCGCTGAGTGAATATCGCATCAAGTCAGCAAGGACTGACCTCATTATATTACGTTTCACTTTTTCAGCGCTAAGCCGCTCCGGCTACGGGGATAGGGGCGGGTTCGGGCCAGGGGGTACACCGAGAGGGGAAGCCTCCTTTGCTGCGCGGACATGCTTCTCTGTTTTAAAAAAAAAATAAACCTGTTGAAAATGTTCTCTTATTTTGGTCTCTAGGGAAATGTGGGATGGAGACTTGTCGTTATGGCAACCAGACTATTCCAGAAGACTGGGATTGAGAAGAGTGAGGAGCATCTTTCGCTCCAGCAACCTCGAAGGTGACCTTAATTCAATGTTTTTCCTGCAGACTAACTTGTCCGTAGTGCCTGAGTTTAAGCAGTTGTTTAGCTCACGGTTGCTAACTGGTAATTGGGGTTCTGGTCTGCAGCCTGGGGTTTAACAAGCGTCTGGTTTTTTTTTTTCTACTCGTGAGCTACTGAAAAAGTTACTCGTACTCCTGCGTGCTAGCTGCTTCAAGGCCCCTGTTCACGCTTGTAACATCAAGCACACCACAGTAACCCATGACCACGCTGCTGCCCAGGTGCTCCCGACCCCCACCCCTCTGGGGCCATTCTGTTTGCACAGATATAATCGTTAGCTTTGTCCACGGGCAGCGGTGCCTGACCCTCTCTAAACCATCTCGGCCCTGCGGCATCAATGGGAATGCTAAATTGCAGTTGTGTTTGCAGTGGATTACTATCACGGGGGCCACTGTGTAAGAGAGAAAGGGGGCGGCCCGGGAGGGAGAGGGGATTGATCGGATCAACCAACACCTGCCTTTTGTCTCGCTGCGTCCAAACGGGGTGCAAAGCGCCGCCGTCAGAGGATGAAGAGCCAGCGGTGACACCCGCTGCCGATCAATCAGAAGTTTGTCCAGGGGAAACGAGCCCCTCTGAATGTATCAGCAGTAGCAGCCAGTAACATCAATACACACCGTCTCCACCCCTCCTTCCCACCCCATCCCCTCCCATCCCATGACTGATGAGAGTTCAGAGAGGAAGCGAGTGGGGGAAGGTGGGCAGGGAAAAAAAGGAGAGGGAGGAGGGGTGGGAAGAAGTGGGGTGACCTATATTTGATGGGCTTTCTGTCAAACTTCTGAATGTAAAAAGAAAGGAAAAAAATAAACCTCTGGTGCAGGAGCATTGCCCAGCCGACAGAATGAAAACAGTTTAGCGTTGGGTCCTTGTCTTACCTGTGGGGGTCATGTAATAAGCCTCTATGTCAGCCATGTCCGTGTGCAGAGCACAGTCCAGATAACTCTGGATAACTTTCCTGCTGTAGTAGTAGCGCGCGCCCACCAGAATGAGGGGCGTGCAGCAGGTCAGCGTGACAGATTTGGTCACGAAAAAGCACATCACTATGGAGAAATGGAAGAAAAGTAAACGAAACCTGTCAGAAGAGAGAATCACATGTTTGATTTGGGCATAATTTAACCCGACACACAGACACAGAAGAAGAAAACAGTTTGCTTCAGTCACCTTTGAGTTTAGTGGCACACAAATAATATTTAGGTAGAAGTGAGGCACAGAACAAGTTTAGGACATGTTGAATTTGACCATCCTAAGCGAAGGATAAACTCTGGTCTGGCGCTAGGGGGCGCCAACGGACCGACGCCTCTAACAGGCTAGATGCGGCATCGCTGCCTTTTATTTTCCGCACAGCGTGCAAAAAAATCAAGTAGTTTACCGCCACTGCAGCCCTGCGGGGTCCCGCAGTGTTTTACATCTCGGTGAAACCCGCAGGCAGCGGGGCAACCGGCACAGGTGGTCGGGTCCGCAGCTCATTCGATTTGGAACGTGTCATTTTTGCCGGCAACAAAGGCCAGAAACAGTGCATCGCTTGGCGCATTGGAGGCGGAGGTTCGGGGGAGGAGGGGGCTATATTGGGGTGCGTTTTTTCATTCATTCCCTCTTTCACGCACTCACTCGTTCATGCGTTCACTCGGCTTGTCATCGCGGCCCCGCCGGTCCCAGCCTACACGTGCGCCACGCGCCCCGGCCATGCCTTTTGTTACATGTTGCCGGTGTGACGTTGCCACAGCTTTCACACCTCCCTGCGGGACATTTTTTTTTTGATAAAATAGCGCTGCGGGTGCAGTGCGGAGGTAAAAGGGCTACTTACCTGTCAGTAAAGCGTATAAAAACTGAGTCCGGGGCTGCTGCCTGAGCCCCCTGAACGCAGTCTAGGGTATCCGTTCCATAATACCCTCGTAAAAGATGCGCCGCACCTCCTCCTGATCCCCGCGCTCGAACTCGCGGATGAACACCGCATCTCTTCTCGCATCCTTCCCTTCGGCGGGATTCAGAGCCGCGCTGGACGGAGGAGAGCTCCACATCATCGACTCTTTCTTGCTCCCGGGTATAGCATCGCGTTCGTCCGCAACGATTTTAGTCTCGCAAACCATTTTGGGAGACGAAAAATGCATGCAACTGGCAGCGAATGAACAACCACAGTCGGAAATGGAAACCCAAGTGGATGAGGCGAGGGGGGGCGGGGGTCGGGGAAAAAAACACGAGTGAGATGAGTGGTGTGTGAGGTTTTCTGAAAAAATAGAAAGGATGGATGGGTTAAGACGAAGGGGGTGTTCTGCTGAAACCCTGAGCGTTTCTGACAACCAAGAATTGCTGGCGTGATTTGGGCTGTATTTATAAGCGGGCAGGGCGGGTAGATTCAGATTCAGGGGTTGGTGCACCGCTCTGGTGGCGCACATTGGTGGAAGCTGGTAGACGGGAGAAAAGGGGGGAGAGAGGGAGAGGGAGAGAGGGAGGGAGAGGGAGAGAGATATATGGAGAGAGTAGATAGAGAGAGAGAGAGAGAGAGAGGGAGGCGGCCGCCATCGCGGCATCTGAGCGGACTCGTTGTGTGTTGAGTATGTGGCCGTCTGGGAGATGGGTGGGGGTGTTTTCTGAGCAGGGTCGACTTCATTATGTCTTTGAATGAGGAGGATCTCCTGGTCCAGATATGAGGAAGGATGCGGCACAAAGGCGCAGGGTGACGCGTGGGCGGCGCGCTTGAGCGGCGGGGAAGCCAGCGGAGAAAAGCATGCTTTTACGCACCAGAATGTGGCGCATTTGACATTGCGAGGTTGTAAATGATCCTGGGGGGGGGGACGCACCATAGCATTTGCGCGATCCGTGCAGACACAGACCGCCATAAGAGCGTCAACGCGAGCGGCGCCTGCAGGCTCTCCTCCTGTTGACTGACAGCTCTGCTGCACTGCAGTGATTCCTCCCCGGCTTCCACTCGATTTGTCACCCCGCTCCTGCACTACATCACTGCAGCCGGAGAGTGTCTCACCACGCTGCGCACTTTAAATTCACATGAGAGGCGCGTACTGCGCCGCCAACTTTACGCACGGCGGCGGCGGATGATGATGATTCCTGATTTCTTTGTTATGAGCATCCTCTAGAATGCACGCGTAACGGTGACTGCGCCACTATTCACATAAGATGTCTAAAGAAGTCTCTTTTTTTATTTAATAATTGTTTTTTCTTACTGTAAGGTGACAAATGTATACTTTCGATAAGAAAATGTGAGCCATTCTGCTCCTTGTTGGAGCGCGAAGCCGCATATGAAGCAGAACTAGTTTCAACTGGATCGTCAGAGGCAACCTGCTATTGATAAAGCTGCACCCACCCCCACTCCCTCCTCCCGAAGGTGTCCCCCTCCCCCCTTCCGTCCATACAGCTACTTTAAGGAAGGCAGACAGAAAGAACACTCACCTACTCTTTGTTTATTTTTTTATTTTACTGTTTAAAAATGACGTGTAAAAATGCTGGCACTATTCCGCGCGTCACACTATGCTCAATTCATGCGCGGCGCTTCTTGTAGCCCATGATGGTGGTGCGTTCAGGTGCCAGGCCAGCGCATCAGCGCTGTTATATTTTCAGGTGGCCGTTCACGCGCCACAGGGAGATTTCCATGGTAACGAGGGTTACTACTAATAGAAGACTCGAGTGACACTCTTTAAATACATAAGGAAATAAAAAACGGGGGTAAAGATCTACATTAGTGCATGCATTAGTGTGGGTTTATGGCTAGGGGATGAGTAAGACATCCGTTCTGTGGCGTCTTCTGCCCTGCTAACTTTTTTCAGTTTCTCCAGGGGGACACAGCGGTCTTCCAGGTGGATGGACGCAATCCCCACAGTCCTTCCTGGGTCTGCCTTAGGCTCTCCTCTAAAATGGCAGCCTTTTCATCTAGTTGTGCCACTCTGCGTTATCAATGTTTGAGGATAGTTACTCGTAGTTAAATAATAATTATGGTTTTCATTTTTTTGGATTTGCATAACTTCTCACTATTTGTAGCAATATTAATTCTCTTCTAAAAAAAAGTCTCAAATTTCCACACACAAAATCGCAAATTATTCAGAGCCACTTGTCACGGAGCTCCGCGTGTTGTTCTAGAATAGAATAGAATAGAACTTTATTCGTCCCACAGCGGGGAAATTACAATAACTGTGAATGTGATCTTTGACTCCTCTGCAGCTGTGGCCTCCCTAACGGTCGCGTTGTGGCAGGCCCTCCTCTGCCCCCTGCAACTGAGCAAACTCTGTTCCTCAGAGCATCAGTTGTGAGTAAGAAAACCTGCATCTGCAGCAACGCTCCCTTTCTCTTGGTTACGCCATCTTTGCTCTTTCTGTTAATCATACAGAGGATTATTTTGAAGTGTGTTCATTTAAAACATGCTTGTCAGTTTTACCAATTACATTAGTAACTTAAATTAGGATAAATGCACTTCATAGAGCCTCTTTAGGACGTTTCCTCTTTGGGCCATTTTCTGCTCGCATTCGCAGTACTGGGGCGCCCCCTACTGCTGGTCGAAGTCATTAAAAGCCTTAAAGCCCAAATAATCTTTTTTTTTTACTTTTTAAAATTAGGAAAACAGTTGACTTTTATTTTTCTTTAGCCACAGCTGATCATCAGAAAATAGTATGATAGCAGTGTAGAGCTTTTCCAGATTGACAGTTTTTTTTTCTTGGTGGAGAAGTTAGAGTAGAAGGTAGAGTATCAAGCCCATAAACGTCACGCTGCTTTTGATAAACTTAAATATTTATTATCCACAGTCTGAGCTAAAATACATACTTTTCTATGAACTTGGCAGCACAGTTGGTACCAAATAATATACGTTTTCCCAAAATTGGATCACATTTGCTGTTACACAACGTGTGAAAGAAAAAAAAAAAAGTCATTTCTGAATCTCCAAGGCAACGCTTTAGTTTCTGCTGCATGATGAGTAACTTGGTGCATCACAGTCCAAATGAAGCCCTTAGTGAGAAAATCCTCACTGTGCTGTTTTGGCAACATGGTTGATCCTGAGGGTGTGAGTACCAACTGTTGTAAACTGGTTACTTTTACAGAATGTAGAAAAGAAGAGAAAACCCTCGGCAGATATCATAATATAATTAATGAGGCACAAACTATACATTAAAAAATAAACACAACTTCTGGAATGTAGGACGTGATGATCAACACTGCGTCCACTGAACGTTAGCCCCGCACCTTAAGATGCCTTCAAGCGTTGTTTGTTTGCAAATGCAGCTATTTGGGTAGCCCAGAACACAAACATGAGCTCAACATACAAAGCATGACCTTGAGGAAAATATATGCTGAGTTACACATGAGCTGACCCGCCTGACCTTCAGGGCATGAAACTAGAAAACAAAAACTATTTGGATATTAAAAAAAATAAACTGACGTACTTCATTTACTGGATGTACAATACTGTCCAAAAAGCCTCTCTTCTACTGGGTGGTGTGTAGTATAACTGCAAAGGAACTAAACCAGAGCACAGAATGCCAGTTTGAACATTTCTGCTCCGCTGCTTTTATTTTTTAATACATTTTAGAGCTAAATTGGTGTGGAAT
>CAAE01014781.1:19921-33210 GCA_000180735.1 Tetraodon nigroviridis
CATGATTGGGATGTGATGAACTGACCTCCATATTAAAAAAAAAACAAAACATTAATTTAAGTGTGATTATTATTATTATCAGAATATTAAAAGATAGTGGAGTCATTTGCTGTCCTGCCAAGGTAAAGCTTTTCAGGGCCACGGGCAACACGGATCCCAGCAGATTACTGCCCACAGTTACACCACATGTAACACAGCAGGGAAAAGTAAAATGAGCACACGTGAGCACAGAGGCAGCAGCGTTTACCAACTGCTTCTGTGTCCACAGTCTACAGGAAAGTAAATCTGGAGCCTGAGTTGTTGATGGTGGAGAGCAAGGTGCAGACAGCAGGTTACTGCTTCATCTCCTGTGTCCTCACTCTGTCGTGCATCAGCGCATGCACTGATGAAATACACGCTGGCAGAGAAGCAGTGAGAGACAAAAAAGGAAGAGAAAAGAGGAGGCCTTAGAAGGCTTCTGAATGTGTGAAAAAGTGTCCTGCCAATAGCGGCTATAAAGAGTGAACGAGAGCAGGCTCACACCCATAACTCAGAGTGAGACGGGACCGGGGACAAGTCCCAATTAAACCAGCGTCTAACCTTCAACATGGCAGCCGAGTGGCGTCAAAACATGTATTGGGAAGAAACAGAGTGCTTGCTGGTAAAGGGCTGATATTATTTTCTTACGCTTCCTGTAGATCCATCGAATAACGATGCATTATGCAGGAGACACTAAGGTGCCTTTACTGTGGACCACTCTAGGACACGTAAAGCCCCATTCACATCGCATCACAGCAACTTTGATCCTCAAGTGCATATCCATCAGTGCTGTTGATAACGTCCCCAGCAGGAGTGTAAATATGAGATGTTTACAGCAGCCTTCTTTCTCTTCTAAAGCTCCTAAAACCTCTCTCAGACCCGTGAGGAGACAGAGAAAATACGTGCTGCCAGAAAAAGACAATACAGGAGGTCCAGAGGAGTTTTATCTGGCTCACTTTTTAGTTTTTGTTGCATAAAATTGAAAATATATTCGTTGCTCTTCTAGGTCATGTCATCAGGAAGCAACTAATAATCCAGTATCTTCTTTTAAAAAAAACCTTTATAAAGAAGTATTTCATTCCACCGCTTTTTGCAGAAATATACAGTAGATGCAGTTTTTAAGCAAAAATTCACTGCTTTATTCTGCAATAACAATAACAAAAAATGATTTAATCATAGTTATGGAGCTCAGCAGAGGCCTCCTTGAGAAAACAAACAAACAAACACACAAACAACAACAACAACAAAAAAAACCCAGTTTGGTTTAAAGTCCAAATAAACCTTCCTTTTTTCTCCTCACTCACCTTGCAGAAAACTAATTGCTACCATTATTCTTACCAAAAACTGCAACTATCACAAAAAGCGTCTTTATTAATATAGGAATATTTTGTATACTGCTGTTGACACCTTTATGGTATATATTCCTGTAATAAATCATGCCTAAGAATTCCGAGGAAAAGGAAAAAAAGTTACTTTTTATTGTTTTATCTGGATTATTTATAAAACTGCTGCTCAGTATTTTGGTGACTGCTCCTCTGGATGGAGCCAGTGTAAAAAATGCAGTAATACTTCAAAAGTGATCCCTGTGAACATCCTCCAGGTATTTAAGAGAACTGAAAAAAGGATTGTAAACACCACAACTACAACAAAAATAAAATTTAAGGATAAATCCCACCACCTCAGCCATATGGATTTTTATTTGAAATTCACTGAGAGGGAGGTGACAACAACAAGAACAACAACATGAAATCTTGAAATTATCCTTAAAGAAGTGCAAGACACCGTGTTTTATAACATAAAAGCCAACCTGGCTGGTAAAGTGAACACAAGGAATGGACCCATTTAGTTTTTTTTTTTTTTTTTTTAACAAAGTTGCTCTTTCCTCTCCGGCCCTTCTTTCACTACCTCAGTTGACTTCAACATTACCTTGAATTGTGAACACTGTGTGTTAATATAGCGTATAATGTGACACTAAATATGCAGCTCTGTACAGCACAACACCTGATTTCACATCTGAGTGTCACAGTGCCATCTGTGGGGTCACCTGCTGCCCCAGTCCGATGTTGTGGCAAGGGCCCGACACAAACCTGGAAGAGGAGGCAGGCTAACAACAACAAAAGAAACTGTGAAAGAGAAAGGAGAGACGGGGAGGTCAAAACACTAATCTGAATGTGTTTAGTCACAGAGGCTCAACTTTTTCAAAGCACATTTAATAGAAATGGAAAATGGAAAAGGACAAGTGGAATATGATGGGTTTGACATGGTGGTTTGAAGAAAAATGACAATGTTGCAAATGATGTCATATAGTAGTCAACATGTACTTCTATCGCCTCTCAGAGTGTTTGTTATTTCACATTTATTTACAATCAATGCCATTTGTGAGTTGTTGCTATGTGTCACTGTTCAGTGATGCAGTGGAATGATGAGGCCATTTCTGCACCATTACTGGTACTGGGAATTACTGGGTGCTGTAGACAAACATGAGTCAGATTCAGCAGGGCATGAAAATCGTTTGCAGTATCTGGCTCAGCACACTCTGGGTTTCATCCTGGGAGGAATTCAGCTCAGCAGAGGTGGGGGAGGTCGGAGTAATGGACACATTCTGCAAACGCCTCTGTCCAAGCAAACCCTGGGTAAAACCCACAGTGGCCTCAAATGATTGCTGGTTCACTGGTGTGTGAATCTGGCCAACACCTGCTAGCCTGGCACGCTCTTCACTGCTCTCCCGACACAATTTCCACAAATGTTTGCTTCCATGTGTTGCAAAGCCACGTTTAAATACTGATTTATTTGTATATGAAACATAAATATCTCACTAGTTTGAAGTTATTAAACGATCAATGGTTTTGGACACCTTCACCACTTCTACTGTATATTTATGAATTTTGTCTATTTAAATACACAAAATACATAAAAGTATAACTTATTCAGCCTTTTGAGTTTACTTTGCAAAGAAACTCTCTGGATTCTGTCAAGAAGCGCCTCAGTAATTAACTTTAAAATAGATGGGCAATTCTGAAACAACCCCAACTGAACAGAATCTAAGCAAGCCTTTACGCTGGCGCATCTCTGATTCCTGTGTTTGTATTTGGAACACTGGATGACAGTGTGTCACCACAGTCACACTCTATTGCTCTTGAGTGACACCAGATGGATGTGACACAAATACTTCAGTGAAAATGTCAATTCGACAGCTCAAACAGATGCTAACGTGCATAGAAATAAACTGTTTCTCAACTTTGGTCATTAAGCATCCTCTTCTGCAAATAACTTAACTTATAACAGCCAAGGACAGGGTATGTTTTGCCAGCTATAGAAGAAAGAGGAGTCCTCAGTGCTGAATTTTGATTTTCTCCCTTTGCTGTTGTAGAAATGGAAAAATAAATGACAAAAGGATAGAAACATTTAGCATGACTTTACACCAGCACCTGAAGCGCTGGCTTGCTCGTGCAGGTGATGAAATGGTATTTTAAGCTCGTAGTGCATCACAGAGATGAAAACTTCTTTTCACAGTGCGTAAAAACCACTATTATGGTAGCAACATCCCATTTTTCTGTTTTTCTTGCACTCAAACCCATCAGAGGGGTCAGAGTTTTCATATCACTTCCATTCTGCTCTCTCCCCATCATTTTTAACACTCACTACATTTAAATTGTTGTATTTACCTCTTTCTTTTCTGACAACTTTAATTTCATCATAAAAAACCTATCATTGTGTTTTCTTCCTCTTCTAACCCAATTTTGTTCTTTATATTCATTTATAGCAGTTTTTTTTGGTGTATTCTCACTTCATTGGATATCTTATTACTTCTGCAGCAGAAAGTCCTATTTTAAATATAGAAGCTTTAACCTAATCAGATGCATGTTGTTTCATGATTTATGATGCCACGGCCGTGTCAGCAAAGCGTGACAAAGGCTATACGGCTCTGAAATTGACCGTATTTACTCTGGGGCTCTTTTTCCGAGCAGCCACTGAGTAATGTTCCTCTTCATGCTCCAGCCCTGGATGTGGCCACAGCTCTGGAACAGATGTCACACCTGGTTTGTGTGATCTCTGTCGTTGGGGGTGACCTCTTTGTCTCTAAGCAACATGCTTGTCCCTCAGCTGACTATCACTGCAACAGGAACATGTTGGTATATGTGAGAGATTTATTCCTCTTCCCATAGCCACAAAAATGCTTCTTTAGGTTTCTCTGTTTCTCTAAAAAAGCTGTAAGCCATGATGCCATCTTGCACACAAGCACCCTGACACACGGTGATAGAACACTAGGGAAATGTCGCAGACAAATGAAGCCTCTCTTGTCCCAGCCCCCGAAAACCCCTCTGGACAGTCATGGTATTCCTAGTTGTCATCTTAGTATTATTAGGAAAGCCTTGGAAATCCTTTTTCTCAGCCTTCCACCCCCAAAGACACACATGCTCTACATACACACTGATACAACACTAATCTCCCTCTCACACTCTCTAATGGAAAGGATTCAGCTGAGTAGCTTCAGGAAAAAAAAACTGCTAAGTGAGAGAGCAACGCGAGTGAAGGTGGTGTGTTAGAGGAGCAACGACAACAAGAGAGGGAAGATAATACAGGCTCGGGAGGGAAAATGGGTGGGAGTAAACAGAACAAGACTTAAATAAGTGAAAAAAAATTAAATAAAAGAAAGTGACTAGCTATGGCTTACCACTCTCAAATTACTTTGTGCTCAGAGCTAAAAAAAAAAAAGACATTTTGGAATTTTTTGCACCTACACAAAGTGGGATTAAACCCTCCATCCCCAAACAATGGCAGCAAGGCTGTCTGACGCTGGCCAACTGTGATGGCATACGTTATAGAACATTCAACACACCCAGACACACCCTCCCGAGGACGCTTGTGCATCCTTTGCAGTTTATGATGAGACACTAAAAGCTGCTGTGAAAGTGATTAGCAGAGCTTTGACAGACGAGAAGAGCATACTAGATTGCATGGATCACATCGCATTTTCCTCTGCGGAGCTCATCAGGCTGCATGCCTGCGTGATTTTGAGGCCTCAGCACTGCTCCCGCTCTCTGCTGCTATTGTCCTACGTATGTGTGGATGCAGTGCACCATATTTAGGAGTGCGTGGGACTGCAAAAGAGCAACAAAAGTCAAGAAAATGAGTTGAATGAATCAGCCGATTAAAGTGCAGTCTGTGCATTAAGTTATGCAAAGACTATATGTTCAGCCAAAGCAGGTGTACCTAAGTGGGGTTACGTCTGCATTTAAAGTAGCAGAGGTTAGTTCTTTTTTTTTTTTTTTTGCTTTTAAATCGTGAAAAATAACTATTTTTGTCTAAAGAACATTGCTACATCGAACAAGTTGTCCTTCATTACAACTAGGTGAGTTCTTGTGTTCTTGTGTCAGTTCTTGTGTATCTAATCATCTCCATTTGGGTAAAATACTGTCGCTTCCCTACTTTTGTTTTTGGTGATTTCAGGTGACCAAATATTTGTATCCTCAAACATGGGATGCCTCATCAGCAGCTTGAAGCTTGAGCTTGAGCTTCAGCTCCCTTCAAGTGTTCTTTTCTGTTAATTTCTGAAGTTTATTTTGTTCTATTTGCAATGTTTTTAAAGCCAGACTAATAGTATTCGCTAGTGCCGTGAGGCCCGTGTGCTTCAGCAAACAGGCTGAGTTCGGTTTGCACCTTAATAAGATCCGGCCTGAGGAATGATGCTGTTCTGACACCCATTTATTCTAATATACGACCGAGCGACTGATATGAGGTAATTATAACGAACATGTTATCCATCTCATGTCCTATGTAATCTCACAGGTCATACAACATGGAGATTTGAATAACGGGCACTGGTACGTGCGTGTGCAGAGCCTGCTTTCACAAATGAAGTGACATTAACATCAACCTCTCTTCTAATGCACGCTGTTTTTTATTCCTGATCTCATTATTATTCAACAGTGGAGTGTATATCAATTTATCTGATTTATCTCTTTATTTTTGAGTGTGATGGAGGTGGAGAAAAACTTGAAATCACAGAAACAGTCTTGTCTTATCTGCCCAATTTATAATGTCTTAGAAATAACCTAAATCCAAGTGTTTCTGATTCTCTGGTAGGTTTCCATACGTCTCCTGCTGACACTGAGCTGCGCAGAGACACTATGTGCCTCCAGAGAGAGAAATGCGACTCTCAGCAGGTGCTCAAACCTAATCAAAAGTAGAGATTCTACCCTCCCCCCCCAACAAACGCCTCTATTAACTGCTATATGAATACAGCTACTTTTTACTGAACATTTACCTTCTTCATCACAGGATGCTAAAACATTTACTGTTTATGAAACAGCCAGAACAGATAGATAGAGTCTCTAGACAGTGTGTGACAAAGATAACGAGTAAACAGCACACACACACATACACACACACACACACACACACACACACACACACACAAAAAAAACACACCTTCACACACACACACACACACACACACACACACACACACACAGGTGATATACATGATGCATGATAAAAAATCATAACAATAATAATGTATTGCTAAATTCAGCCTTTCTATATTACAAAAGTACAAACCTTGAGTTCAAACAAGATGTAAAGAAAGTTGTTGATGTATGTTTGTTAAAAAAAAAAAATGATTTTTAATACTCCCCTTTATTCTCTTATTTAAATCTTTCTTTTACCCTTATACTCCCCTATTACTCTCCAAATTTCACCCCACACTTTCATTTCCTAACACACACACACACACATTCCTCTTTTTCACACACACTCACACATTTCTGACACTCATGAACGTCATAAGCAGCCCCTTTTATTTATAACAAATCTGACAATTTTAATTTAACCTTTTGATATATTGATGGAGAGGAGGTGGGGGTGGGTCTGGGATGCTCCTATGGAGGCCTAGAAAAGGTATACTGGCTTTTGCCTAGTATATGATGTGGATTCAGATTAAAAGAACGACACTAGAGCTGATTTGATGCTGTGACGGAAGCAAGCTGGTACCCTTCATCAGGCAGTGACCTGGAAAGATTTCTACATTTCACTTAGTGTTTTTTTTCCCCTGTGCTTTTAATTCATAATTGGCTGGCTTTTTATTTGTTGTTTTTACTCTTCAAAATGTTTCTGCTCAAAGAGCATCCTAATCGCAACTTGTCAAAAGGTATTCCTGCAAAAAAGGAATGTTAACATGTTGTGCAGCACAAACAAATCCAAACAGGACTTTGGGTTTTTTGGTTTCTTCTAGAAAAGCGGTGAAAAATGTTTCAGTGCAACTGAACAAGTGTGTTAAGGGCCATTTTTTAGTCATGAGAAACAGAAACACATGAAATAAATATGATCTAAGGTTGGTCTCAGGTTTGCTCCCCCATCATGGCGGGGTAGGGCTCCATAAATACAGCTAAACGCTTTGAAAGTGTCTAATCGGTTTGATGCAAACTAGCAGATATTATGCTTCAAATGTCACTTCTGTTTTTAATTTCCATTTGGCTACATGAAAACTTTGTTTATTTATTACATTATAAAAAGCCTTCGCTTTATCAAGCAATGTCTATTTTGTCATTAAATGTGTGCACGTGAGCCCACGGCGTCACTGTGGGCTCATTTATTGGCACGTTGATGGTCGATACACACCCTGTTGCTCAGGGATCAATAGGAAAGGTTGAAGGCTTCAGATGATCTTTCCTCAGAGGGATTAATCTGCCCTCTTATCTCACATGCTTTCATCTGAAAACAGACACCAGTGTTATCAGCAATTTTTGTGATCAGACCATCTGCTTTGTTTGGATTGAGTGAAATCTAGCGGGGGCTGTGACAAGTTTATCTCTGCTGTGATCCCTTAAAAAGTTCATGGAAATGCGTCACATTTAGAGGGAACATCATCAATGCCTCAGGCCATGTTTGACACTACTTAGTTAGCTCAAATAAAATGTTTACTGCATAAAAATGCACAGAAATGGTGCATTCTATTAATCCATCTCTATTCATCTCTGCAGCTATTTTGTGTACAGTATTTCTGTTTAGGTGAGTGAGGGCCTTGCTACAAAACAGTATATTTTATGTAACAGTGCGGACTAGATCAGCTTGACCTATTTTCGGGGAACACTAGAGACAATGTTTCAGTTTTGTGCACTGGAAACCATGACTCCGGTACTTCATAACCATTTCACAACGCTTACAGCGCATTAGAGGGTGGAGTTATTAAGATCAACTTAGCGCTCGTGCAGATCGTGGAGAAGAGCTGCTGTTAGTCAGCCTGGCAGAGCACGTGGCTGCTTGACACCGTACATGATATGTGCTGAACTCCCGCTTTGTCCGCACGGTCACATTCTTCACATTCTACAAAAAACTGTGTTTCGCCACTACAGCGATGTGATAAAGATGAGCTGTTATCGTCAGGGGCGTTCAGTTTGTTGCATGTTCAGACGCAGAGACAAGAGGTCAGGGACATGTTCACTCGTAATTAAACATTTTTAATAATCTTTTAGTCAACGTACAGCAGAAGTAACCAAAGTCATCACACTAATCAGAAACATGTCCGAGCTGATCTGTTCTTTACCTTTTTTACTCATCTAAGATGCTTTCTTCTTTTGGTGAGTCGTGCTGCACCCGTTGTTTTAGCATGAGTCTAATAAATCCAAAGCGTTGACTGCTCCTTAAACAAGGTTTAGAAAACTGCAGATTGTTAAAAACTCCACAGCATCATTAGGACAGATTGATGCTGAGATTCGCAATCGCATAAGTGAAATCTTAACCTTTTGAGATGATCTTTCCTGTCTTATCTGTATATTTAAATATCTATTTCCCCTATCACATGCTATCTTTTACCTTACCCTTTTTTTGGCTCTGACTTTTTTCATCTTCTAAACTCTTTTGCCACCTCTGCCTCCCGCTGCCTCTCCCGTCGCCTCTCTTCCGTAGTTACGTAAAGCGGTTACGAAGGCCCGGCCGTGTGGGCTGCGGGATGGAGGAGGCCCTCACTACTTTACCAACTTCCATTCACCAAGAAGACTCTGGGTTCAGCAGCCTCTCACACCTCTTCAGATCAGTGTGTCACAGTTCAGCTCTATTTGAGGCAGACGAACGGCTTCACGCCTAATGGTGCCTAAACATTACAGCCGCTCTGATGGTGTGGACATGACAAAGTGTTTGCTGCTCCTTCTGCCAGTATTGTTTTGTTGCTTCATTTCTCTGTGTGAGAATAGTTTGGGGGTATTGTTCTCTTTTGAGCACAGATCAATGTGACAGTGCAGTGACGTCTTCAACACTAATCATGTTTGAATCATGCAGCGAAGTACCCAGTTCAGCTTTATTTCTTTTCTTTATGAAATAAAATCACATGGGAAATTTAACTGGGCCTACTTTGACCATAAGTGACAGTTTAGGGGAGTATGGACATAAAGAGAAGAGCAGAGTCAAATCAAATTTGAGGCTAAAGCTGCTGTTTTGACAGGCTGATCTCAGCCTAGGGTGCATGGGTCATAACAAGTGTGCTACTTGCCCCCTCTGTTGCAGGGCTGGTGAGGCCTTCCATGTGTTTGTGTGCAGTCTCACTCTGTCGTCTTCAATTATGTCACCAATGATGCTCAACCAACCTTTAATGTGAGGACCTGCCAACGGTGGCAACATGGGGAACCTGGTCCCTCCTGCCAGTGTCTCCGTGGAAAGGGTCTGCCTCCACCAGTCAGTGTTACTCACAGAGATAGCTCAGCTTTCTCTCTCTGCTTTCCTGCGCTGGCATCCTGTAACATTTATAGTAGGTTTTAAGGTTTGGTCCTCATGCAGAAGCTTTCATTGTGCTGGAGGATGCAGCTGGTTGTCTCTAAGAACACCGTACTCAGCTGCTGCTTTACTAAAAGTTCACAAACATAGTTGAAAAATGGAGATGCAGCATTTTTTCTATTACAGCCGAAAGCAAAGATGCAGGAGAAGTTGCATGGCTCGACATCTGGAACCTGGAGGTTACAGCAAACTTAGTACCAGATGCAGCCCCGAAACTTGTCTGTGTCTTGTCCAGCCTGCTTTGCTTGTAGTAAATGCTATCGTTGCATTATTTCCCATTAGTTTACTTTTTTCTTCTCATGTTTATACTGTGATTACTTGCTCATGATTTTTCATGAGAAGCCTTTTTTATCCAAAGACATAAAAAACACACAAGATGAACACACGTTTACACTATGAGGAATATGTTTGTGAGCCTATAATTACAATAAAGCTCGGTGTGCCAGACGCAACACAGACGTGAGCATCTAATGGCTGAATGAGGACAGAAGGCTGTGGGTATAATTTGGAGACAATGTCCAGACTCCATGAAGATGGAATGTCTCATAATGTCATAATGTCAATAGATGTGATTAGCATCAGCACTTTACAGATGAAGAACATACTTCATACTAATCTTCTGGCTGTCAGGGGTGAGGAGGGAGACCCTGGGGAGATTCCTCCTCCCTCGCTCCAGATCATCTTCCTGCTAATGACACACCCACACTAGTTTCTCATCCTGCCACAAAAAGCTAAATGCTAACATCATTTCTGGCCACGCAAGACCTACAGGAAGATTTCTGAAGTGTAACACAACTTACCAACACTAACAACATTAGCAACAACTGCATTTTTTATACTGCCCCCCCTGCCCCGCCTCCAAATAATCACAAGCATTTGGCTGCAGAGCAAATCAATCACAGTAGATCATGAGTCATCGCAAATTCATGCAAAATCATTCAGAGTGAAATGATGAAGTGGCAAGTATCTGACACCCCTCCTGTCACTCCAGGCAAATGTTGCTCTTCCTCTGTCCTTCTCTCTTCCATTTTTATTGCTCTTCTTACTTTTTGGTGCCACAAGGCCAAAGTTGGGAACTGCCCTGTTTGGAACTTCCTCTTGCACTTTTTTCTTCCATATGTCGGAATGATTCTATGGTGAGTCTACATAGAAATGTCCTTCACAATATAGACACCGAAGGGTTTCTTTCTACCCATCAGTAGCTGTGAATAGAAATATGTCTCCCTGGTGATGAAATGTATCAACTATTTTAACAATTTTAACACTTTTTTTCACATCCCACTGAAAAATGTCTTTGAATGCACAACAAAGTTACTTCATAATGGCGGAAATACTGAACAGCCACAAAAGAATTTTCTTTTACTGTTTTTCATAACTTCATGATTTGTCTGGATTGCAGCGTTAAAGACGCCTGTTGACCTGCTTCACCTGTCTTCCATTGCAAGGTTCATTCAATGAATGGATGACTCTTTCAGCAGATAAAAAAATAAGAAAATGTAAAAACATCTGAGATTTTCTTTTTTTCAGTGATGAACACAGTCAGGATGTTGTCTTGCTTTGTGCCATCAGTTGTCATTGCTAGGGGCATAACGGTTCTGTCTCGTCCGATCGTCCATATGTCTGTTCCATTCTTGTGAACACAATAGCTCAAAAACACCTCCAGGAAATTTCCTCACATTTGGCACAAACATCCACGGGGATTCAGCCAACAGCTGATTGGATTTATTTGGTGGGCAAATTCAAGGTCACAGGAAGCCCGTTAATCACTTAGTAATGTTGTGGTTTAAAGATGTACTGTATTTAAATATAAACATTGGCAAATGTGAAAAAAGTGCACTTTTTTGATCATTTAGCATAATTTGATGAGATCTTCTGAGATTATTAAATGCAGACATGTCGTTTAACCTGGCTCATCTTCTCTGTAACATCCTATGGTTGTTGCCATGGTTTTAAAGTCTGTGCTGGTTAGTGCTGTTCTGCAAACAGCCTCTTTAGTCCTATGCAGTTGTAAAACGTTTCCTGTAGCCTTTAGCCGTTACAACAGAGAGTGAAAGTTACTTTGCATCCCAGTTTTCCTCCAACTCGCACGTTTATTTCTGGTGATCCCTACCTTCCTGTTTTCCTGCAGTGGCAACAGTGGCCTTTGCAAGCACACAAAAACACAGTCTTGGTGTGTGACACTTCCTGTCGCCATCCAGCAAACTTGAAATGAGTTGCAGCTTATGTCGTTTTATGAGAAAAACTCCCAGCCTGGGCGGCTGACACTCGGATGTTACACTTTAAGGACTGGCTTAATTACTGATTCTTGGCTGACCTTGCTGTCTGAAGCTTGCTCTGGTGCATCAATTGTAGCTCGTCAATTTCCATGTTAATGAACACCACAGGCAAGACAGAGGGACGAGGGGTGTTGTTTTCAGCAAAAGTTGATGTTCCATAGAGAGTTATGTGATTAAAAGATTATTACTGTAAGTAACCTTGTGTTTAAAGTCAAAGACACTTTCAAAGGTGCAAGAATGTCATTCTACATTTAGGTAGGTTCAAATTCATAAAATCTGGACAAAATTCCATTTCTGTGTATGGGTCATACACAGAAAACCACATTCTCATTCAGTTGCTGGAGTCCTTCTAGTCCAGTAGAGCATTTTTTAATTCATCACTGGCATCATGGACTCACACAAAATGCATATTCAAAGTTTATCTTCAAAGATGTTTACAAAAGTGTGTGTGTGTGTGTGTGTGTGTGTGTGTGTGTGTGTGTGTGTGTGTGTGTGTGTGTGTGTGTGTGTGTGTATGTGTGTGAGTTGGCTCTAACTTCCCTTGGGACTCTGACATCTAGACCAGGTTTCAATCATATCTAAGTGCAAATATTTTTGGATTCCAGGTAAAAAATGAAAAACAATACAAAACTCTGGTTTCATCTTCCCTGCGGGCATAAAGATTTAGTGCCAATAATATGCTGTCTGTGCCAGGTAAAAGACAACTATGCTATCAGTTGGGCGCCAGTGTAAAATGGGATTTAAGTGCTTTAGTGTCTTTACTTCCGTCCTGCTGAGCAGCCATGCTAGATTACAAAAAATAAAAATAATTTAAAAAAAATTGTTGGTGAACTTACAAATTCTAAGTTTTCATGTAAATTGTAGTCTGATCAAACTAAAATGCTGGTTCAGCATGGCTCACAGTGAATCCATGGGTGATTAGAAGGCAAGAGTGTGTGTTCAGAGAAAGCAGGTGTGTGTGCTACTGACTGAAGGAGAGGAATATAAAATCAGACTAAACGCTAGGAAAGCACTCAGAGAGCTGAGGCCTCCTCAAAGCAACTCATTTGCCCACATATTGTGACATACAGGCAGTAATTATACAAGGTTACATAACACAGTAGTTTGCTTTATGATCAAAGGCCTTTGGCCTTAGGTCTGTGCCTTTGATCATTTGAAGATTAAAGGTCAAAGGACATCTGAAATTCAATACATCATCAAAATTTAATCCTGCCGCTAACATTTTCC
>CAAE01014781.1:34221-45086 GCA_000180735.1 Tetraodon nigroviridis
CTGCTTCTTTGTGTGTGTGTGTGTGTGTGTGTGTGTGTGTGTGTGTGTGTGTGTGTGTGTGTGTGTGTGTGTGTGTGTGTGTGTGTGTGTGTGTATAAGACACAAAAAGAAATGACAAATGGAGATTAGGCTGTAAAGTGCATACAGACAAAGATCCAATTGACTGATGATAGAATATAATTGTGTTATGATGAGATGGAGAAACACACTCTTGGCAATTGATATGATTTTAAAAATGTATTTTCTTTGTTGATCCATGTTTCAAGTAGGGGCTGCACCAGCATCTTCAGAGGTGAAAGAGTAGGAATTTAAATCCACCAGCAGCATCTCACTTTGGAACAATGAAGCTCTAATTGATGTTTACAGATTACTGATGTAATCTTCAGCACTGTAGAGAATCTACAATCGGTGGACAACCTTCTTCCATTATAGTTTCTTCTTAGGAATTTATTTATTTTTTACCAAAACAATCTAAAAATATATACAACCTGTTACTATGACAATGCTCCACTATGCTGTCCTAGAAAACATGTTTTTACATGAGATGTAAATGAGAAGGGATTTTAAAAAGGAGCAATCCTCATTCTAAACCTCGTACATCGCAACATAAGCAGCTGAATACATGTGTGAGCTGGGGCGACCAAACTGCGGCTGAAACCCAGAAACAATGACAGTGGTGCAGCAGCTGCGGCAGGAGAGAGATGTGATCAGGGCCCGGAGATCTCTCAGCTGTTTCTATGGCATCACTCATGCACCATTTATGTGCTGATTATTACACACCCAACAGTGAGCGAGAGAGCGAGTGAGTGGGTGAGATTTATTTATTTATTTTAAGAGAATGAAGAGGAGGGTTTATGTCATATCAGTCAAGCTGTTTATTTTCTGCATGATGAATAATGGTCAGGTACTTACTCATGCTCTGAAAGGAAGAGTGGAGGCAGTCGCTGACGAGTTTCCTGAGCGATTGTGGTTACACAAGACAGCCCTCTTCTTTCACAGCTCCACTCCCAGACGCCACAGAAGCTGATGAGATTTGAAGAAAGGCGTTCGTCTAAAATTCGGCACAAAAATAGACAGTTTGCCCTGTGAGTTTTGGACATGTCACACACATGCACGTTTGCTTGATTTGTTGAGTGATTAAACCCCTGGGGGTGATCTGTCTTATTCATTTTACACGTTTTTGTCAGTCTGCTAATTCAAACAGCTTTGCAGCAGATTAGGAATGTATAATGCTGCTTTTTCATATCAAATTGTATAGATACGTAATTTAAATTCTTGTGTTAAGTTTGAAACACAGCAAGCCTGTGGATTCCTGCACGTGTGAATTAGCCTCTCAGTGGAATGCCAGACCTGATCCTGGAGGTCTACAGGTATTTGTAAGTGTCAGGATTAGAACTACTGATCAATGGAGCCCTTCTGTAAGAGAGAGGCAGCAGACTCGGGGGCTTATAATTTATGACAAATCATGAAAAGCAACATTAAAACACAAAAAAATGTGCCTGCGCTGTCAGTTACCTCTAGTTATTAGCATATCGAGTCTACAACAAATACATGATCTGTTTTCTGCAACAATATTTGCATTTTAAGATGTTCAGCTTCTCTGTTTCTCTTTCTTCGCCTTCTTTCTTCTCCTCTCTCTGTCGTTCTCTCTCTCTTGGAGTAAGTCAGCACCCATTTTGCACAGCCGCCGTGGTTCAGCGTTGAAACTCTGAGCTGACTTATGGATGCCTGCTGGAATTTATTTTGCCCTCGTACGTTTGAGTGCTGAATTGATGAAAGTGACAGAGGACGTGTGCAGCCGCCCCGGCGGGCGTTACGCAGCCAGCAGGGGCCGCTGCGCAGTGCACTAGGACCGCGGAGAGAGCGCGCTTGACGTCTGCGTTCGCAGCTCCGACCAAAGCCGTGGAGGAAACCCCCCATTGGATCCGGGCATAATATCCATACAGTCCTTTTTCCCATCACAGCGGCGCTGCTGAGTAGCGATCGCAGCAGCCAACGCGTTTGGGATGTTAAGAGCCTGACATAGGACTGGTAACTGGGCACGATTTGCGTAAAAGTCAGGGGTGGGATTTCGGGAGTAGATGATCATTACCAAGACTGACTCTCAGTCGATTAGATGTGTTTTTATTGGCCCAAGTCATATTTTTATATTCTACCCATTCTTAATTTTTTTTTGTTTTTATTTCTAGCGCGCAAAGTCACTTATGCGTAGGAGAGCGCTTGGCGCACTTCTCCCCAAAAGGACAGAGGCAACATCTCCATTATCCCGTGTGGATTTAAACACAGCGACTGGTTTGAATGGGCGACATCGCTGGAAATACAGACTGTCACCGGCTCGTACACGTTTTATGGAGACGCGTCTCTTCGGTTTGACTCGGAGTTGTGATGCCCGAAGCTTTCCCCGCTGACTGACAAATCCACCATTACCATTTTGGAATCGTTGAAGGTAGGCCAATTTTCTCCTCAGTTTGCAGACACGACGCTGATTTTAGGTTTTTGCCAAAGTTCATAAACCGCGTTTGGAATGGCTCTTCCTCATGCGGCAACGGGTTGATTGACTGGTGGGGTCTTTCGGACAGTGGCAGCAGTTATTCGAGAAAATAAACTCGAGAATGTGTCATTACATAAATATTCACCAGTTTAAAAGGCGCTAATCATTAAAGTTTAACGCCTCAAACGGTAGGAAATAATTTATTATCCCAAGAGGGTATATTTATGACTCGAAATTCAATTAAAAGGTTGATAAAAAATGTAAATAACAGTTATTCAGGGTTTATGGCTAAGTATGTGTCTCCTTGAATTGGATCCAACCCATTTGCTCTTGAGCTCAGTCCTGGGGAGAAACCCTCTGCAGTGCAGTCTCCAACACCGACGCCGGGCTCACCAGAGCTCAGCGAGGAGGGGATTTAGATAAAGGTGGAAACCAAGAAGCCGCTTCCTCAGAAGAAAGTCAGTAAGCCTTTTATGAACAGTCCTGCTGGTTTAGCTGGAGTCATTAGTCAAGAAAATAGGCAGGAGTTGTTTTTAATGGTTGCACCACAGAGAAGAACTTCACGATGCTCGCTCTCCCCTACTCCATACCCCCCCTCCTTGTGTGTGTGTGTGTGTGTGTGTGTGTGTCTGTCTGTGTGTGTGTGAGTCTTGGTTTGTTCCTCACACACTCACAGTAATTGGTTGCAGAATCCAAATAAGTCTGAGGCCTGATGCCAAAACCTCGCGCAAATGCTGCCATGCTGCAAGTCCCGTCCATGTGCGCGTGTGCTTAAATGACAAATCCGCGCTGTGTCCGCGTCAACTCGAGAAGTCTTATTTGTCAGTGGGACTGACTGTGAAACACAGCCCGTGGGACCGCAGGCGGATGACGCAGGGATCTGAGAACAATCCAGTTTTTTCTTTCCTTAAAGTACCACAAATGTCCTCAGTCACTATTGTTTTTATGTTACTCTTCTTTATATAGAGAAATCATCACCGGATCAATGACACGTGCATGTCTACACATGAGAACATTACTGTTAAGTCTCTCTCACATACACACGCGCAAACGTGCCATTTAGGTCGCAATTAAAGCCTAATCCTTATTGTTTCACATCAGCCACTGCTGTCAGCTTGCTCGCTTTGTGGATTTCCAACGGGCTGGCCACAAACTCATCTACACCATTTTCCTGATTGGATACGGGCTTTCCCCCATGACTAGTGACCGTTATCCATTTGGCAGACACAACAAGCCAGAGTCCTGTTGGAGGTCAACCACGGTGTCGAACAGTAGACTAGTCCGCGTCACTGGATTGTCAGAGTAAATTCTATGAAGATAAGGGTTCCATGGTAACGCATTCATGAATTCCCTTCTGTGTGATGTTAAGTGCTGCAGATAAAGCTGGCAGCCGGGCGGGCTGTCTCTGCTGCGAGCCGCGGGCTCGTCACTGGGAGATGACAGCAACTGTCCATGGTCCTGAAGCTGACAGCTCCTTTGTTCAACTTGGAGCTTCTTTTAAAGAACGAAACGCAGCAACTTGGCTTAAACTTGGTATTTAAATATTTGTGAAGCCACACTCAGAGCGTGCCAGGCGCCTAAAAAAAAGCACTCAAGATAGACTTATTCTAAAGGCAAGTTTATTTAATACAATGCAGAGTATAACGTGTATTCTGTACATTACAGGTCGTACCCAAAATATAGCATTTGCTATGCAAACAGGTAGAATCCTCTTCAGTCCAGAACTCTGACAATTGTTTGTTAACTCAAATTACAAAGCTCATTGTTTGTCTATATTCATGCATGTGCACATTATTTATAAATTAAGGGTCCTCCAGCTGAGAGGGAAGCTTCATGGATCGCTCCCATGCTGGTCATGAAGGATTCATGTATTTTCCCGCAATGCTGATTGAATTAGACCGCCCCGCAGGCCCACCGCTTCCCCCAAGAAGCACTCGAAGGCGATCCCGTGGTGAAGTGCATCGCTAAGCTGGCGGTGAAGGGTAAGTGGTGGTGGTGGTGGTGGTGCCGGAGGCAGACAGCCTGTGATGAGGAGGGGAGTCGCTCTTGGAGAGAGAGGAGCTGATAAGGCAGCAGATTGGGAGCCCTTGGTGCTAACGTCTGTCGGTTACTCCTGAAGAGGGTCGGGTGGGCGGAGCCATATGGATGTGACCCAGAACCACACATCAGTTCAGTTTCCCTCCTGAATCTGCCTCCCTGTCTTTTGAGGACCAAATTGAGCCGCTTTTGTTCTCCAGTCAAAATATATTTAGTTAGAGTGTATTGTTTATTGCAGTACAGTCCAGGCATCTCGCTTCTGCAGCGTTTTGATGGCTTTGTTTTGAACTCTGGTTGCTTTGACAAGATCCCCCATGAGGCCACTGGCAGCTGAGCCCCCACTGCGCCTCCCCGGCTCTCTCCATCTGGAGGCACGAGCCGGGGAGGCGCACAGTCGATTAAACAGGATTTGTTTGGAAATAATCATTTTGATGGCGGAGCTGAGGATTCATTCAAGACATTTTGGCTTAAGGCTTCGGAATGTTGAATTACTCACAGAAAACTGCAGCGACACAAAAACGCGTAATGTAGATGTACAATGGAGAGACTTACCTGCTGGAGATAAGCTGTGGTATTGGACTAATTCATCACTGACAGGTACACACACTCTCTCTTACACACACACACACACAGATTTTGTTTGGAGCAGGGTCACAATTTAAAAGACCATCTCCTTCTTGTCACATTGATTGACAATAAAAGAACAATGAAAAGCAAAGAGAAGATACAGCTTGATTAATGAGATGTCAAAATAACCAAACATGCGCAATAAATCAAGACTCCATCTCATAAATTAGAGCAATAGTAGTAATATGGTCGCTTCAAGAGTTTCTAAATTGAACTCTTGAAGTGTTTGTGCTCAAATGAGAGAGTGGAGCCCTGTGATTGGGCCAGGGGTGGATGTACCGCGGGTTCTACAGAATCCTGAATCGGGACTTTTGCTTAAATAAAACAAATTGTTTAGGGTTAATTTACATTGAGCTAAGGACAGGGATGACCTATTAAATATTAAATTTAAAAAAAAAAAAAACAATTTCGATTCTGTGAGGTTGGTCTTGTTTGAACAGATACCACAGTGCTCAAAGTGAGAAAAGATCAAATACATCAGTAATAAATATTTGTAGATTAGGGCTGTTTATTGCTGGCTCAGCTGCAACATGCAGTGTTGTGCGTTAAACTGTGGTGACTGGATTTTTCCGCACCTTGGTCCTTGCAAAGATGCCCGAGCTAAAAAAAGCATTTAAGAGTGATATATTACTATTTTTAATTGAAGAAAAAGGAGCAGAGGAAATAGGATAAAAGCCAGAAAGAAAAAAGTACGCAAAGACCAAAAGAGAGAGAAGAGAAGATGGCCACAGAGGAAGATGTATGATGAGGATGTGAGTGAGAAAGAAGTGCCTGATCTAAAGACGGATGAAGAGAAAGATGGAGGCAGAGACCAAGCGAGACGTCTGCGTAACCTAACGTCATTTAATGCACCTTTTAGTGCAGCTGGCTTCAAAAGGATCAACGGATAAATGCTGTCTCTAATGGAGCATAAGAGCTGATGAGTGTCGATTTGGTCTGTGATTTAGGGTGTGATATGTAGTGACAAAAGAGGACAAAAAAGCCACAGAGATGCTGTGAATTATTTGGACTGGTGTTTATGACGGTAAGCAAAGCCACCATAAAATCAACACAAGCAGATTTCAAATCATTCGGTGGGACGCCTTTTGTAATCGCCACAATAAACCATATGCTTCAAAGAAGAAATACGTTGCCTAATAATTCAGCACCTATTTAGGACATTTTAAGCTCAAATGAAAGCAAGAAAGGGAAACGAAGTAGCAACGTCCTCCACGACTCCTCAGCTTTCTATTTAAAAACCTGCCTCCTGCTTCAGGAAGCAGAACTCTGACCTGTGTTTATGATATGACACAAAGCAGCACCATCCCAGTTTTCAATGTTATGTTTCCTCACACCATTCCACTCTGTGTGCTGAAGCTAAAATATCCACGGAGTCAGACTCATCACATCTGTCTTCCATCTCTACTGGTTCGGGTCATTGAGGCATTCTAAATTCACTGAGCAAGATGTTTCATTTTCGGGACACCTGAGGCAAATTGGGCCATATAGGATACATGTATTCTTCCCCTATATGTTTAAAGGAAGATAGATCTCTCCTCGCAGTCAGGCACTCCTTCAGCGGAAGGTGTTCTGGAGTCATCCTGATTACATGCACACTCTTCTGCTTGCACATGTCAGATTATTGCTCTGTTTTGTCATGAACGTGACTGGTCAACAGTAAGCACATGCTGAGAGACAGCGGGAGCAGTGAAAACTTATTTTTGGACCTGGTCACACATACACACATACACACACACACACACACACAAATATATAGGTATAAATATTTTATCCTTTTCTAAAATTACAGGATGTGGCTTTAAAGGTCATTGGTGTATAATCTTGAAAATGATGTTCAGGAGTCTGTGCAGGTATAATCTGAAGACCAAATGTAATTATTTTCCAAGGTTTGAGGCCAGCTGAGCTGCTTATTTCAGATTCATAGACGCCTTTATTTCACTGTTCCACTGCAGGTTTCTGCTGTGCTGGGACTAAAAGTGCAAATGAGCAGTTGATCTAAAGCCAGCATGTTTACCCCACAGTGCCAAATGACACAGCTGATTCATGTGCCACATTTAATCAAAAATGTGATTTGCTTTAATGAAATAAATAAGACTGGGTTGATTTAAACACAAAAGACACCAAATGATGATGTAATAGCTGATAAAATGAATGCAGGGATCCACGGGACACTTTCCTTCAGTCCTTCTCTCTGGCAAGCTCTCCATCACATTATTGCTCTCTTAGCACACAGCAGAGGACCCAACTGCACTGATACCTTTGTTCACCATTCTTTCATCCTCTCAGGTCTTCTATCTCTGCTATTCATTCACCACCATTGTTCAGGGTGACTGTTTTTTTAAATCTGGCGTTTGAAATGCCCGCGGAGTTTTGGGGTGCTGATGTGTAAATGGTTTTGTGATTCTGTGGACTGATAAGCATTGTCCCCATGCACAAAGCACTGGACCCCTAGGATTCCTCTTGCGGGTGGTGAGCCCATTGGGCAATGTCCTTGTTTCGGAGTGACTATTTCCCCTGGCCTGGGCCTGGCTTCAGAACAGAGCCCCAGTAACCCACAGGGCATTTACAGAGTTTTTTTTTTTTTCTGTTCATTTTGGGTCGTGTTGAACAGCTCTTTGTCCTGCCCTCCAGTCAATATTAGTGCACAACAGACCAGAGCGATATGGAGAGCTGTATACGAATACAGATGCAACTACATTAGACATCCGTACTCTTGGTAAATTTAAAAATGCTTGTTACCAAGCTTAACATTTAATAAAAATGCGGTAAAATAAATGAATAAATGTTGTGCTCCAAAACCTGATCTGAAGCCAAAGAGCTCGATGCCATTTTTGCTCTTTTGACTATTGTTGTCCAACCACATCTTTATTGGTCTTTTCCTTATTTGGGGGGCTTGTGCAATGTATGTTGATATAATGTCCTTGTGCATAGCTTATTCTCATAAATTGTGCTTTCTTTTGAAGAGTAAAGCAGCACCTCTTACTAATGTATATCCACCACGTGTCCAGACACACAGCATTTTGGTCTGATGGCAAAGACTGCTGCTTTTTGTGGGACTTTTATACAAGCAGTGACGTGTAATCTAGTTTATCTGTATGCTTATAAAATTTGTTGAAGATTGGGACACATCAGGAGAGAACCTGATCATATCTGTATCAAGCTGCCGTCATCAGAGCTTCTTAAATTGGGCAGTTCAGCCACATTAGCTGCAGTGGTATAGTTATCTCGGCGGTCGCTTTAAATTGGGGAAAGAAATTGCAATAATCTCATTGGTGAAGGTGGAAGAGGTAAGATGTGAACATCTCCAACATATGCACACAGTCAACACAGAGATATACAGAAACATCTCATCTGTCATTTTGTGCAGCATTTTCTTGAACGCAGTTACTCTTGGCAAATTGGCTTGTTTTACAGGCTAGAATTGCATTTACAGGTGTAATTTTATTCTTTTTTTGGTTAGAATTAAATCAGAACATAGATAACCATTATTCTATTTCTTGGAGACAGATGTTGAAAAATTCCTGCTAGTAATATAGTTAAATGCAGACTCTTCTATATAAAAATTTGCTCAGAGAAAGCGAAGGGCACCTTCTGGACCGGACTGGACGACAGCGATTTTAACTTTCTGCTTGTCCCTGAAATCCACAATGAAGTAATAAAATCATTAGTAAGTTCAGAAGAATTCACAAGGGCAAACAGGAGACTTAAAGGCGTGTTGACTGATGGTTTATCAGGTACGGTTATGTGAGCCGAGCTGGGTCCCCAGACGGCGAGGACTGCCACAATCACTGCCGCTTCTGCACTAGACGCCTCTGATGTTGGCCCACACGTCGTGCAGCATCCTGGTCAAGCCAATGGACAGTAATGAGTGGGAGCTTCGCTTCGGCCAACTGTTTAAAACCTTTCAACACTTCTCCAATGAAGTTCATGCAGAGATACACATATGGCAGGGGCACAGCTCAGAAAGCGTCGTCCTTGTGAGTGGATAAAACAAAATCGAACAGTGGAATCTTCTTGGACAAAGAGTGCTCAGGATGAACTAGCACAAACACTTCAAACATTTTTTTTTTCTCCATCGTAATTAACAGTTAGGAGCTTGAGTCTCAGTTTGTCAGAGCTTTGACCTTGGGGTTTGTTTTTTGAAGTTCAGTAACTTAAATGTACTGTAACTGTTCATCCTGCATTATGCTTTTGTGTGTGTATGTGTGTGTGTGTGTGTGTGTGCGTGTGTGAGTTTGTTCCTACGCCCAGGTCCAGTCAGTCCTGTTTTTGGCTCTCACACTGATACTGGCAGGTCTCCTATGTTTGCAGCCGCTGCCAGCCCCCCCTGTCTCCCTCCCTGTCCCTGCTGCCTCCCCTCTTCTTTTCTTCCTCCATCCCCTCAGTTCAGTCGGCCGAGGCGTCACAGGGCTGACAGTAAATTGGAGAAGGTGGACTGAACTGGACCTTGAGCTAGGTTATACCAGAATATCTTACTGGCTGCTCTGCGATCATGTGACATTGTTATCATGTGACACTACCAGCAGAATTTGGCACCTAATTATTTTATGATGCACAAAGAATGCTGAAAACACAGGTGACGAGGCTGCAGCTATTCTCTGGCCAGGATAACAGCTGACAACGTCCTCTCTGTATTTCTTTGACAAGACACTCACACACACACACAGACACACACACTCAACATTTTACAATTGCTTATTGCTCACATCCTGTAATCATTTCTGCCTGAAATAACTAAACTAACCTTTCAGATCTTTCTTTTCCACAAGACTGCACTAAAGATAAGATAGCAGTATTACTAATATTCTGCCAATCTGTGTGTGTGTGTGTGTGTGTGTGTGTGTGTGTGTGTGTGTGTGTGTGTGTGTGTGTGTGTGTGAATGCAGTAAATAGAAACTATTTTAATCACTAGCCAAAGCAAAAACTTTTTGGTTTTCAGCCAAACCACTGCCAAACTTCATTGTATTTTCTTGACTTATAACTGACTGAAGTGCAAATTTATGGTTAAGCAAACTTGTGGTCTGACCCAAGTCAAAAAGATAAAAAAGGTTCATACACACACTGTACCGAGTATGGAGAGAAAGGTTTTGTTTTTTTTTTGCAACAGCGTAACTCTGTAACAGACAACATATCATTATGGAACTTTTCTAGTAATTATTATCCTGCTGTCAGAAAAAACCCCATTCTTTTGTGTCACCGTTCCACAATATTTGATTTTTATGGATTTGTGCTTTCACATTCACCTGCATTAGTAGTCAAGTGGCAGCAGGACTTCAATTCTCTTTGTTGAAAATGTCTCACTTCTCAACCAGAATTAGAATTTTGGGAAATGAGGAGGTGTGAGGGTGATTTTTATAGGTTTCTGGCCATTCTGTCATGGTTTAGAGCAGCAAAAATTGACACTCTGAAAAGAAGTTGGTAATATTCTGTGAAATATTTGATGACCTGAATCTCCCCAGTGGGGTTTAGCAACACTCAGCCCCAAAGAGCGGCCTTTCTTTTTTGTGGATACTTGTCCTTGACCTAAATAATAAAAGATGAATATAAATAAATACTTGGCACCTTATAATCTTTGTCAAGTAATGGCCTTTTTTGTTGCATTTTAATAATTGCACAGTCATCTTGCATTTTAAGGTACATTAAGCATAATCCCATATTCGGAATATATAAACCCTTATTATACCAACTTAATGCATAGAAATGTGTGTCT
>CAAE01014781.1:48562-74260 GCA_000180735.1 Tetraodon nigroviridis
GTTTTATGCACCGCTGGGGTGTGGAATTCATAGCGTGCCTCCTCAGGAATACATATGGAGGCACGGGATAGAACAAGAGATAGAATCTGAGCAGATGGGGCACAAAACCGAGAGTAAGAGTATCTTGGCTGATTCTCACGTCTTCACGTCTTTTATTTGTGTAATGTTTAGCATGCAGTCTTATGTGCGTGCAAATGCCATCTTATTTGTAGCAGAGGGGTTACAGAATTAGCATGGTATGTCTGGGTGGTGTTACAAAAACCAAGAAGTGCACACAACACTGCTCTCTGTGTAAACATGGCGGGGTCATGGCTGGCAAACCATGGCTCTCTGCATTTGTATAAGCATGACATGATTAAGACATAGACGAGCATTGCAGCCATTGTTCTGTTGATTCAGGCTATGACCGTGGGGTATCCTTGTAGCTACAGAAACACAAACTGTCAGTCGGCTGGAACCCTGACCAGGAAGATAAGGTGAAATACTTGAGCCGAACACTAAGTGCAGGCATTGAAATAGAATATAAATAAAAACCAAATAAACGGATAAAAAAAAATCTCCGCCTAAAGAGTTTTTTATATGTTAGAAAACTAATGAAAAGGCTACATTATTGACCTAATGTATTCTTATTCAAACAGGTGTTAACATTTGACAATCCCATGCTTATTTATTGTGTCACATTCGATAGGATCATGAAAGATTGCTTGAAAAATTCTCTGTAAATGCAGGCTAATAAATTCAGGTTTTATAGCACCATCAGTTTGTTCTGTGCACAGCTGAGAGAAATGAAGCTAATGAAGACAGGTTCTTGAAGGGTGCCATGAACAAATGGAGGGAAAACAACAGGCATGACCCATCCAGCTGCTGATGAAATAAAGGCATGGCTTGAAAAAAGCTTATCTCAGTACAGCTAGGGACAGCACTGCAGCTGTGTTTATGTATAAAGACCCAAATTCTTTGAAATCTGGATCCACAAAGAATTGTTTCTGTTATGAATTGACAAGTTTAGTTCTTAAATTCCACATAGCTTATAGCAATGTTACGTTACCTGTTACAACAACGAAATAATCCTGCACCTCTGGAATTTCCCAAAACGTTATTGGAACAGAGGTGTTTGTTGGCTAAACGTTGCTTCTGTGTAGAATGCCATCAAGCTGTGGAGAAAGGCTTCTTTTTACAGCGGGCCTTGCAAAACTCACGTAAACACACCCTGAGAGAGGCTCCATTCATTAGCTATGCAAATCTGAAGAGCACGTGACGAGCCACAGATTCCAGGGTTCCTCCTGGCTCTGGCACCATGTCTCTGGTCCTGGGCCCCCGTCCCCTCTGTTGGTGCCTTACTGAATGAATTAGCATTGTGTTGTTTTTCTTTTTCTCTCAGTGTTGGCTAGATCGAAACATGGCTGTGGCTGTGAGTAATAGTGGTGATGGCGTATCACAGTGTATCACAAAACTTATATAGTTGTAAAAACGATAATTTAGTTTGGGGTTTATGTATGCAAGTAAACCAGGCTGCTCCCACCAGCACAGTTATCTTGAGCCAGGAAGTGAAGACTCCTTAAAAATGAGTAGAGGGTAAATACTTTCAAAATAAAACAGAAAAGAGACCAAAAAAGATCAGTTACACAAATTTGATGATTTTAACATGCATGAGTCCTGACAACAGGAACATTTTTTGGTCATTAACATAATGTTGATTTACAGTTGTAAACAAAAAGATACCGTACATGAATTATTCAACTGAAGTTTTGTGAAGTTATGGCTTGCTTTGTTTCTTTCTATTTTTTTTTTTTACCAGTTTAGGAAAAAAAACAGTTCCCAGGAAACAATATTTTAATATTACTTCATGTTATTCTTTTTCTATTAAACTAAAATGATAGAAGCCATAATTAGCTGATGATTGTAAAGCCAGTAGTCTGAGGAGTTTACTCATCTTATAAACACTGTGTGCTGGATTATTTTTTTAGTTAAACATTAAATTGATGCAGCAGCACCAACTCTCCCAGGCATAGACTATTAGAGGGTAATTACTACATGTTAGATTATGTCATTTTCACAGACAGGAGGAAGATGAGAGAGAGAGAATGAGCCACCTCCATCAGTTAAAATGATATAAGAGTCGATAAGGTATACAGCTGGGATATTTGGCAAGACAAGATGATCTTCTCGAAACCCTTCAAGGTCTTCTGTATTTTAAAATGAAGCTGGCAATCAGAGCTGGTGTTTCTTCCACATGTAATTATTTTTTTATTGATTTGTCAGCAGGGAATGGTTTCCAATGAAATATATCTTCTCGCTCATAACCTGTCTCTGTTGCAATCATGAACTGAAATCATTGCTAGAAAGACCCCCTAGGGGGAAGTGGTATATAGGTATATAGTCTGTGTGCGTGTGCGTGTGCGTGTGTTGAGCGGGGCGGGGGGGTGTTCTTGGGTATCTCCATGTGCAGGACTACTTCCTCAATACTGTTCAGTAAAAGAATCACGCTGCTTTCCAACAGCCTGAATGGAAACCAAAAAAAAAAATCATCCCTTCTTTTTACAAATAACTGCATGAATAATTAGTAAATATTAGAAACTATTTAGTAAATATTAGATAAGTTGAAATGTCACACTTCGAAGATTCCTTGCCCTGTTGATGGCTCTAAAAATAGCACTCAAAACTTCCTTAATCTTCCCCAATCTGATGCATTTTTTATGTCTGCTGCTCTTTTAAGTCACCAATCTTTGCTAACATTTTTCTGTAAATTACACAACGGATGGATTATTTTCTTTTTTTTTGGCTACAGTTCAGTTAAAAATTTGTATCAATGTTTCTTAATGTAACCCAACAGATATTTTGTTTCTGTTAACTGACCTCTGTGTTCTCTCTCCTTCTCCTTCACCCTCCTTCTGTCCTTCGTCTTCTTTTCCAGACTGCGAGGAGGGGGGGGGAAGATGAGACTTCCCAGCCCTCTGTTGATCCTGCTCTACATCACGCTGTCTAAGAGTGTGAAGGTGGTCTCCAAGAGGGGCTCAGGTATGTGTCCTCCCTGATTCCCCGACTTTGACCCTAGGTTTACGTGTGCGGCCATGTCCAGTCTCTAATGGTCGCCTCAGAACATCGCTGAGTGGTCCCATTGATGTAATTTAGACATCTTTGGCCATTGCCATTGTTGGTATTCTGGTTTCCCTGCTCTGAAAATGTCGTTCACAGAGACAATGGGTAATTGGAACGGCCTCCACGTGCCGAAAATCAAGTAAGCTGTTCTGCAAGCAGAGTCTTATCTGAATAAATGGAATTCTGAACACAGAACATTAGGATGTGCTGGTGGGTGGGGAGCGGGGGATAGCCAAACACAAATATCTAATTGCTCAGTGAGCATCTAAAAAAGGGTTACTGCGGGATTAATTTTAATTCTAAATGCCAGCAAATCGAGCAGCAGTTGTGAACCAATGCAAAGGTCAAACGAGAAAATGGAGAGCAAAATGTTTGAGGCTAACAACTTTTAGTGAGCAGAATGCGTAAATAAGGTTGTTTAAAAGAGCACTACAACAAAGAGGAAGGAGGACTGAGTTGTGTCGTCTTATAGACATCTTAATGTAATACACTGTAGGTGTGGAAAATGTCATTTGGCAAGTATGATCACATCAGGTAATCATGCTGCGGACTTAAGTCGGCAAGATTTTAGGACTGACCTTTAGCTGAGGGTTTTATATTAAATAAAGGACAATGAAAGAGTCAGCAGGGCAACGCATCATCCAAGAATGTGCATTAAACAGCAGAAAAGCCAATCACCACTACAGCGTGCAAACATACTCACACAGAGAGCTAACAAACTGCTGCACAGCCTGTGGTTTTACAGTGACTACAGCCACTTTACTAGTACGAGTTTGCTAGTGCGGCTTTATTTTACAGAGCTCATTATATAATCAAAAAGGTAGTGCCTGCAAAACATTCCTCTTATTTACACACAATTAATGTAATTTACATTGGACATGGCCGTGCAACTCAACAGTTTTTATTATTATACATAAATATGTAGGATTAAATTATTTTTTTATTGAGCATAATTGTGGTCTAAAAATCAAGTAAGTGTAATTGTTCACAAATTAAGTGGAAGTTTTGAAAAATTTCATTTCCCTTTCTGACAGGCTTCCTGCCTCTTTTAATGCAAGGTTACGACACGTTTTTATTACCCTGATTTGGGATTACTTATTGAGTTAATATTAATAAATAAAGACATTCGACATTCGATAAGTATTGGATTGCATTCTTTGTCTCATCAGGTAAACATATACAAGTGCAGTTTGCTATTTTTACACAACAAACAACACACACACACGCACGCGCGCGCACACACACACACACACACACACACACACACACACACACACACACACACACACGTGCGCTTCAGTACAGTGAGGATTTCCATATAGAATTGAAAGACGGCAGCACATTTGATCAATCAAATGGGTCCTCTAGGACTGTGGGTCAAATATTGATAGCAGCAAAGTCAATATTACCTCCATCTGAGAAGGTCAAAGGTGATGGAGTGTCACTGAGCTGTTTGGCTATTTAATGGCACTTTGAAACGCTCCTCTGTCGGCCAGAGAAAGATAATAAATGAAGCTGCCTCGAGGATCAGACAGGTTCACGTTAAACCTGTAATTTGGGACCTAGATACTGAGTAGCCCTCTCTGTTCTTCTTACACACACACACACACACACACACACACACACACACACACACACACACACACACACACACACACCAAACATGTACACTGACTTTCAATCTTTGAATAAATCACACCTAAGATGGCATTTTGATGCAACTGAACCTTACATATTTTATATCAGGGTCTACTGGTGTACTCTTTTTAATGCCTTAAACAAAAGCTTTCTTTTGACTTGCCATGCCTTCTAATTGAAAAGGAAAGTGCTGCAGACTGCAGATTACAGCTTGCTCAAAGTGGGCCTCTTTGAGCTGTCCAGCTTGAATAAATATCTGGCTGAGTGACAGGATGGTGCTGTTTAATCTCTAAGATGCCAAAAGTGCTGAACATGAACTGAACTAGTAAACCAAACAACAACTAGCAACCAGAAAACTCTTTAAACTGGGGCCACAAAACATCAGATAGTTGATCTGTGAACAGGGCTGGCAGATAACTATTATCTCTGTGTCAATATGTTGTTTATGAACGTCGCAAAAATGCAAAATACAAGACAACCAAGTGAAAAAATGGAAATACACAAACCGGCTTCTGCACACAGACAAAACTAGTAATAAACCTATTCAAGAACCGCGGCGTATTCTGCCCTGAATATCACATTTAGAAGTGAAGAAATGATGACTGTGCATTACAAGCCCTTAAGAAGTCTTGGCAGGTTTTTCTGTGCTGTTTTAGAGCTGTCTATCATCATGTTTCTGTAGAAGGGGAACTAAATGAGAGCGTATAACCTTGAATTCCAGGTAAAGGTCCAGTTATTAGGGCTTGATTGGACCTCGCGGGACCCTGGATAAAGCAACCTTTCCATTGATTTTTCCTGCTTTTTTTCCTGAATGCCATTCCCAGTGTTTGTAAGGCACAAAATCCCGTTGTTATCCCATATATTGGCTACCCAGGCCTGTATTACCTGGACTAATGAGTTTTCCAATTGTGTGGATGCTGTATGTGTTTCTTATTACCCTATTCATCGTGCGACGGTGCTCATGTTTTTAATGAGCAGTTTGGTATCACTTTGAGTAAATTGCATTCAGTTTGAATTCATCACTCCATCCCCGCCTCACCCCTCACTCCCAGGGATGTGTGTAGAACTTGGTCCTGCATATGTTGGCCCACAACCTGGAGAGTGGTTGCCTTGCTGCCACAAATGAGGACTTTCCCAAGTTTTAAAATAAATCGTTGCAAGCCAGTCTGGTGCAGATAAAAAAAACATGCATGTCTTTAGAGGGAAAATGTGTTCATTACTGAAAGCAGAAGAAACAATAGGCAGTGGTGTGTGTGTGTGTGTGTGTGTGTGTGTGTGTGTGTGTGTGTGTGTGTGTGTGTGTGCGTGCTAGACTGAACCAGAACCAGACTACTCAGCTGTGATCAGTCCGGAAAATTATCTGTGTGATATTTTGGGATGAAACAGTGATAGAAAGCAGTCAAGCGAGTAAATTACTGCTTAGATCTGAGGTAGAAAACACTCACTTTATCTTTTTTTCAACATCATCAGCCACCAGTGCCATTGTTCAGAGCTGCCGTCTGTTTCTCTGTCGATCTATCTATCTATCTATCTATCTATCTATCTATCTATCTATCTATCTATCTATCTATCCATCTATCCATCTACCTATCTATCTATCTATCTATCTATCTATCTATCTATCTATCTATCTATCTATCTATCTATCTATCTATCCATCTATCCATCTATCCATCTATCTATCTATCTATCTATCAGGCGTAAATCTAGGGACCTTGTGGCTTAAATTTGTGAGTTTGAACATTCTGTATGTGTTGGTTTGTCAGTTCTTCTGACAGTCCAAAGTCATGCGTGAATGGCCTGACTCTCATGCAGTAGTTTAGTCCAGGTTGTATTTCTTTACTCAACCTCATTGGCTCCAGCCACCTTTTGATGAAGCTGCTGCTAACGTAGAGCCATGATGGAGCTCACATACATGCATTAGGGTCAGGCATCATAAACCTGATATATAAACCTTTGTCCAGCTGAGGGGCCACCAGCTTTCTTCTACTTTTGTTGGTGGTGCTGCCACCAACTGGGTTGAAGTGTTGATCAAAGCTTTTAGTCCTTTAGCTGAAAAAATTCCAATGTGTGTTTCCTTCCTTTCTTTCCCTGCCGTGTCACAGGTACATAAAGCTGTGATACAGAGAGCTGGGCTTTAATGTTTGTGGCCAGTAAATCGATTGTCATGTTGCACATCCCAGGATAACTATAAACTGCTGGATTTTGTCCCACCTCAGTGTTTTTGTTGTTGTACACAACCACCATGTCAAAGGAAAAAAGGGTAAAGATGAATGCCCGTGGTCATCGACCCTAACGAGGCCAATCAAATCTTTTGGTGTCTGAAATGAAAAAGATCTGTAAAATATGTCACATTTGCAGTTGCTATTGGCTCCCTGTTAATCAGAACATATTACTGGACCAGCACGTCCATGGTCCACTGCCCAGGCTTTGTACTGGAATAATGGCTTTTACACACAGCCTGTAGGGATAAATGAACATGCTGTAATTTAAAACGACGCTTTCAGCTCAAAGACAATCGTGAGAGCATTCCTCTGTCCTACACTTAACATGGCGGAATTAATATGTGGAGTGCTTCACTTGATGGGATTGTCTTGGGTGGGATTAATGGCCTTACTCCCACAAATGTTCAACATAAATGCAAGAATGCAAAGTGTAGTACGGACCTCAGAATTATCTTAATACCTTCAAAACAAAACAGCAAAATATTTGATTTTTAAATGTTTAAAACAAAGTGAAAGCTCACTGTAATGTTTGCAGATTAACCTATAATTTACAGAGTAATTTCCGGAAAGTGTAACTGCATTAACAGCTGCACAGAGTGCTGCCAGCTGCAGCTGCTGGTTTTGTGTAGTTGGATGTCACAGAAATACAAACTTCCATCCATTACAGGAGTGTGTTATCTAATATTGTGTTATCCATGAACCTCATTTTGGTCTTTTCCCTAGATAAAGACAATTCAAGGCAAGCTTTTTATAGATTTCCTTTGTAGAAATGATCATTTCACAGAAAACTGCTTTGGTTTTTCCAAATTATTAACAGTGGTGAGGGAAGTGAAAAAATTCCAGCTACCTCTTCTGACAGCCAAATAAGCAAGTTAATAGATAAAGTAGTTAATGCACATAACATTTACATGGGCAGTTGCCTTTAGCCGCAGTAATAGCTGAACTAGCAGTTTTAATTGGACCTCCGTCCTTGCCCCTATATAAAGCTTAGAGGAAGAATCAATATATTGACTTAAATATTTTTCACTACACTACAAAAGGTAGAAAAACCCACTGTTCCAGCTTGTTAGTATAGGCTTTCTCAGCTGAGTCCAATTTGGGTTGGTCTTGCTGTAGTGCTGTGCTCTTTCTTCTGTTCCTTGGTCAACGTTCTCCTCTGCTGTGCATTTATAATATTCTACTGCCCATAACGATTACACCACCTTAACTGGTCTAACGCATTTGTTTGTATAATGAAAGTCATAATAGTTCGGTCATGTTTTGGGAGTTGTGTTTTTTGCCCGAGGCTTGTTTAACAGTGTTCTACAAAAACAGCCAAACTGCAGCTGATTCAATACCCTAAAATGAAGATGGTGAGAGTTTGTGTTTTACATCCTGAGACTCCCCAGTTGCTTTTGTAGTAATGTAATGTTTTCTTGGCACATAATGATTTCAGCTGATCTCAAATCAAATTGTTAGTCATCTTACAACAAAACTTCCTCTTTTCATCACTCAAAATAAAGAAAACACATAATTATCACGTGCTTCTGGGATTTGAACTTGTGCCGTTAGAAGGCAATAATGTTTGCGAATCAATTTCTCCTGCTGTTGTACAAATGAGACAGACAATACGTGAAAAGGAGAAGCAATTAGCAGCACAACCCCCGATTCTTGGTTTGTTTTGGATTTTCCCACTCTCGGCAGCCCCAGAAACCGCTCAGGTATTTCAGACCCACAGGGATGGTTCACTCTTGGTTGGAGTGAAACAACCTCACAGCAGGACAACTCTCTGCTTCTTTGGGCAACAAGGAGTAGAAGGAGCACACACCACAGCTGCACACAATCATGTTTGTGCACGTTTCTGCTCAAACTGTCAAGAAAGGCTCAGCAAGGATAGAACAAGATCCTGATCTTAAATTGGGCTTAGTCAAATACCTCTGGGACAAAGCATATGTTTGCATTCACCGCCTTTATGTCACATGACAAATGTCCTAATCCACTTCTGAAAGAAAGATCCCCAGGAGATCATCCATCTGGACCTGCTCCTCCACGAGCTGGTCCAGATGTTGTTCAGAGTCTATACAAGACTGGAACCCACAGACGGCGTAACTGCTCTTTAAAAAATTCACAAAGATTGGATCCGCTTTTGTTATCATTTTTCTTTTTTAATTTCTTGGTGTTTGATTTAGGTATTCTCTTCATTTTCAAGGCCATGTATTCAAATGACACACTCAGAAGGACTAATTATAGTATAAAGCCTGTGTCCTATTTTTTTTTGCATTTTTGCATTTTACTCCTGTTTTTTTTATACTATGGCATCCAGTGTAGGCAGCGAAGTAAGAATGTCATTGTAAAGGGAAACATGCTTCATTACTGTGCATGTGATAATAAAGCTTTGAATCTTAAATTAGGTAAATATATCATTACTGGTTCTGAAACCAATTTTCCCATGTGTTAAACTAGCTCTACTTTTATCAGGCCCTGGTAGTAGTTTATCTAGCTAATGAAGCTATTATCATATAATATACTACATAAATATAAAACCATATAATATTCAAATAAAAGACTGCCACCAGTCAAATTAATAATAAATTAATAAATGTGTATTTCTCTAAATTGTAATAGCACCTTGTTAAGTCGTTGCTTGCATGTCTTGCATGAGCATGCAGACTAAAGGAAGGAATCTTGTGTACATGGGACAGATTTTTTTTCTGTCTTTCTTTTCCCACTTACAACACACATAACTGCATTACCAAGACTGGCCTGGTCAATACCTTTCTCTCTAAATGATGAGGAATGGCCCGTGCTGCAGTAACACTGTGCTGGGAGATTGATCACATGCAGACTACTGGAGATTAAATGGCTTTCTCATGGACAGGCTCCCTAGCCCCTGGATGGTGCATGGTGCAGATAGGAAATGTGTTCTCTTTGCTCACTTCACAGCAGCTGCACAGCTATAGGACAAGGCGATCAAGAAATAATGCACGCTGTCGTCGCCCCCAGTGGCGTGAGGGGACGAGTTAAAACAATACATTTACATAGTTTCCTTCGAACACCATCATCACATGGGACATTTTCCATCAATGAAATATTGCATAAATGTATTTGTGTATGTGGGGAAGCAATGTAGAGGAGGGAGAGGGGCTAGGATTTTAAGACGCTAATTAGGTCGTCTCTGGTTGCAGAAGGTCATTGCCTGTTCCCTTTGTGTTACAGAAATCCCTTTGTGTTTTTTGTTGAAGAGGAAAGTTGTTAAACTGTCTTCACAGTCAGTGAATCATAGTGAAAAACATCAAACTACAACAAACCACACACACCCTCCCTGGCTTCACCAGGAGATGCCCTGAGAGCAGGAAGTTAATGAACTCCACTGATGATCTTTTTCACTGAAAGCATAAACTTTAATTATTATTTTATTCTGTATTTGCTCCAGTATGCCAACATACACATGTTTTGTAGCATTAGTAATGGTTTTACATCACTAACTCTCCTGCTTTAAAATGAAGAAATTTCTTCTGGACAAATTTAAAAAAGCATTTCAAATTGGTGATAATTCCACATTGTAGGTCCAGACTGACACATTTAGGTTCACTTAAAGCAGGGATCCCCAAACTATTCCACAAAGGGCCATGTGGCTACAGGCTTTTGTTCCAACCAAGCAACAGCACACCTGACTGAAGTCATTTAATTAACGGATCTGATTTTTTAGACAGCTGATTGGTTGAAAATTGTGTGCTTGATTGGTTGGAACAAAAACCTGCAGCCACATGACCCTTTGTGGAACCGTTTGGGGACCCCTGACTGAAAGCATCACATGCCTTAAGAACCTTCAAACCACACTGAGTTTCCACGACCCAGTGCAACATCTTAATCCTCCTCCAGGCTATTTACCCAACAGTTCTATGGCATCCTGCTGAAAAAGAGCTGTGCACTTAGCTGCTGTCATGAGAAGCAGAACTGCAGTCTTACAGATGAAGCACACACAGTTCTAGTGTTTGTGTGTTTCCAGCAGCCAACCCTCATTAAGTTAAAAACTTATAAAGAAAAGTGATCTCCATGCAAAGAACGTGGGGGAGGAAGCTGAGTGTCTCCAAATGCTAATGAGGAGAGCTGGCTTTGACACACTGTTTGGTCTTTGTGTGTTCTCGTCAGAGCACACTTGTACGTTTGTGTGTTGTATTACCATGTTTTTTTGCTTTGGTTTTTTTTGTTTTTTTGTGCAAGCGGAGGTACGATAAAGCAGTTATATCTGCTGTGATATCGCCGTCTCCCTGCCTGTTTCTCCCTTTCACTGCTTCTCTCCATCACCCTTCATTCCTGTGGATCTTTTGCATTTTTTTGCACTCTAACCGCCCATCTTGTTGCCAGAGCACCTCAATCACCCCTCGCCGTCTCTCCCCCACTCGAGTCTAGTAGCTGTTCTGACTTCAGTTTTCTGTGCCACTGCTGATGTGGGCGGTTCTGGTGACTGCACAATAACCTTGCTGCTCTTTCATATAGTCAAGCGCTTGAGTCAGAATGGCGATCAATAATAATAATAATTTAAAAAATACATTATAAAGTTAGCTAGCATGCTTAGCTATGAACAAAATAAGAATGATTTTGATGTTGATGAGGAGGATGAAAATGTTTCTGTGCATGTATGGTACATGTATGATTTTTTATTTACATTTTTTTTACCATTTTACCTTTATTATGTTTTTTAAGTCTGACTGAATAGTCTGACAGGATTGCACCTCCGTGCATTTATGTTTGAACTAAATGCGTTATCGACGGTGATTCGGGCCTGACAACTTGATTGGCCCTACTACTACGCTCTACTACTACGCTTCAGGATTAACTTGCCAGCCTGGCAGGCTTTTATAATCAAAGGTCAAGCCAATGGTCTATTTGGCTGAGTAGCTCTGGGATTGACTTAACAACCCGATGTGCTAATGCAGAGTTATCCCAAGGTTGAGCGGCACAGCAAGGACACACGTGCTGTTGTACGGTCTTTGTAGATTCTCACCTCTCCACCCACCCAGCCCATCTCTAAAACGGCGAAGGGCTTCTGTAACGGTAACAACATGAGAGGGGCTGAAGGGAACTTAAACAAAACCCATTCAATCAAATCCATTTCATATCTTAATCATGTGGTTTGCTCCCCCCCCAACACTGTCTCTGTTAATCGTTGTTTGAAATTGCCATCCATTCCGGGTTCCTCCGCTTCCATCTATCTCTCCCTTTTCTCTTCATGACTAATCTTTTTATCAGCTGTAAAAGGTCACCTTTGCTCTCTCTTCTCTCATGTTCTCTGTAAAACTCTAGGGAAGCCCTCCTGGATCCCTTCTTACATAACTGACGCTTGCTCATGCTCCTGCATAAGCCTTTGTGTAAAGGGCCACGTGAGCAGAGCCAGTTTGGAATATTGTTCCCTTCCAAAGTGCTCTTGTGTGTCCAGTGGCCAGCTCTTGCGTTTGGCCTCTTCAGAATGAAAACGATTGAACTGATCAACATCTCTTGTGATTGTACCCTGGGAGTCTTTGTTCACCATTGATTGGCAGCCGTAAGCAAAGCACGAGGAATCAAATATGAGTGTGATGAATGGTCTTTGCTGGATTCCTTTTCAAATGTCACTTGTTTTAGGCTTTGTTTAAAGTGAGCTTTCAGCTTGGGTTTTGAATTCCTATAACGTTGGTTCCCATAAGCATGCTTCAGTTGCTGGCGGTATGTGATCTAGTCTGTAGTGTTGGGAGTTCTTTGAAGCTCCAAACATGTCTGTTCTTCCTTCCTTTCCTTCCTCCTTTTTTTCTAGTTTCATTTAGAGGTTGTCTTAAGCTACCCGGCTTAACACTATTTACATTTTCATTATTCCACCGTTACCAGGAAGAAATGGCATGAAATCCAGCAGCGTTCAGGACATTAGACAAGCTTCATTCTCACAGCAAATGGATTTACATAAATAAAGAGGCTGATACATGGAAGCAAACCTGGAAAACAATGCGAGGCAGATGAGGTAACAAAAGACTGGCAAAGACAAGTGTGAGCAAGGGGACAGAGGAGCCCTACAATAGATCAAGAGGACAAGTTGTGATGCTGAGAGCTGGTGAGGGGGACGGATGTAAAGTGGTAAATGAGAGGGGATTTGGTGGAGTTCTCTGGCTGTATAAAGTGGGCTCTAAGGGACTGACAGAGGTCCTCTGATCTACTGAATGTGATCAATACAGCTCTGGGTTCCCTCATTACTGGAACAGACCTCCTTGTGTTTACCATACAATAGACTAGTGAATCAAACTCTGCTTGTGCGTATTTGTCATCAATGCATTTAAGTTTAAACGTATTTTTACATCTGTTCTCTACTGCTGCTGCTGCTGCTGCAAAAAAAAAAAAAAATAAATAAATCCAAAAAAACAAGAATTGTTGTTTATGTGCTGTTATTTAAATTAGAAAAAAAGAGAAACCCAAAGGGTATGTTAATTACAGACAGAGGAGAAAAGAGGACTATAATTTATTCACATACGTGTCTTATGTGTCCATCACTTTCCAAGCTTAGCTTGAGTGTGTGAGGAGCGGCAAGACTTTGTGAAGCAAAAAGAACCAAAACAGCCTCTTAGTTTGCCTCTTTTTTTCCTCCGTGTTTGAAGCAGCAACCAGTGAACTATCTAATTAGTTCTCCTGTTCTGAGATGTTTTTAGTACTTTTATTTGTATTTTTCAGCTTAACAAACACACGGCATTATTCAATTTCATTTTTGGCCTAGATAGGTTTTCTTTTTATTACATAAAAAAAATACATTTTCTTTTAGGGTTTTTCGCAGGCTGTTTTCGCATTGTGCGCGCGCACGTGCGCGCGCCATTCCCTCAAAATGCCCCTTCACCCTCCTAAGCTGCCTCTGGGATTGTCAGCATTTCACCCTGCCACTGATATAACTGACAGTATTTCATCTTCTCCACCCTCACGCGCACTCCCTACTCCCCAACACTCAAACCTGGAGACCCCCCCACCCACCACACACACACATACACACTCCACACCCCTGGCCCTGCTTTTAAACCAGAAATAAAGACCAAACAAAAAGAGAGGAGAGGAGTTGGGACAAAGGAAGCAGCTCATTAGCTGCTGCTCCAGCCCTGCATATACAAAATCGGTTTACAGAGCCATTAAAATGCACCGAGCAGCTACTTATAATCAGTTGCGCTCGCTAGTCCGGATTTTACGCTACATTCCTACTACATCCTTTCACTATTTAGATAAATAGAGAGTGGACATTTTGGTTTCCTGACTGCTGCTAAATCTGTGTAGAAAAGGGTGAACTGTAATAGAGAGCAATCCTCCTAGAACCTGAGGGCTTTCTCCATAATAGACACATCACCTGGTCTAATGGAAGACGAAAGCTTGTACACACAAGAGCTGTTTACACTAGCCCTGCCTCCACTCTCCAAACTTAGCCATGTTTGAGGATGAAGGGTCAAAGGTCGGGCTTTTTACACACTAGAAGATGGAGCTGAGAGTCGGCTTGCGCAGTTTGCATCGTTTCTCCCAGGCCATTTTGTAAATCAGTTTGCGAGGTTTTCTGATTTTGTAAGAAATGATTTTTTGATAAGTGGAATTTGATTTTCCCGGTCCCCTGTTTTGGGTTTGATTCCATCCCAAAACGCAGCAATCAGATTAACACAGCAGTCAAGCTGAGGTTGTAAACCACTGTTATTGCTGAGTTCTCGTCGCACGTAGTTCATCTATTAACAGGACAATGTTTTATGAAAATGCCATCTATCATGGAGCTGCCACACTCTGAATAACACACATATCAATATGTGTCAGAGGAAATGCTTTCATTTATCTGTGTCTGACCTATCATCATCATCATCATCCTTATAATTGTAGGGCTGCAGAAGGAAATGGGTATAAAACACCATCAGTATCCCAGTACATGCATTCATTCCAGTAAATTAAACTTAGCCAAACAAGGTGTAATACCTTAAACCATTTTCTTTTTTTGCTGAATGTGTTGATTCTCTGCAGCAGATGTTTAATTGAAAAGGAGGCTTTTTTTTGCATTGAATTTTGGAATCAGTGTTACACTTATAGGCAAACCCATTTTCTCCCCTAAATGGATGGGTAAACTGTGTGAATGACTTCAGAGCAAACAACTACATCCCTCGCTTCCCATACTATTGAAAATTAGTGTTTTATAAAGATTGTAGGAGACAGTAATGACCATAATTGCCTGCTATTGCTTGTTCTCATCCACAGCTCAATAATGTACTGGTTGTGTGCACTTCTGCTCGCCTGAATTCTGACTTTCTCTTCCAATTTGTCTATTTCATTCTCCCACTTTGCACCCCCCCCCCCCCCCCTTTTTTTTTTCAGCCAACATATTTTAATTTAGAGCCCAGGCTCAATTTCCTCAACTGCCACCTCCCACATCATCAACAGTACCTCTGCGCCATCTTCTCCTGCCCGCCGCAATGACGTCCCACCTCCCACTCCCAGTCTCACTGCTTTGTGTGTGTGTGTGATCCCTGGTGTTTCTCTGGCGTGACTGAGCAAGGCACAGCTGTCAGAGAGCCGGGAAAAGCGGGTACGGGCACTGGTCCAGGCTGCTGGCAGCTGGATTTGCTATGTAGCCATTAGCATCTGAACTCCTGTAATGTGACAATATGACAGAGATTATACCATCTGGGGAAGAGAGGCAGGACCTGACAGGCGCACAGGAGCAAGCTGGGACTTTTGGGTAAATTAGGAGGCAGGTGAAACGGCGTGTACATGCAGAACTATACTATATTAAGCACTGAAGATGCCACATTTATGCATAAGATGTGTACATTGACTGGTGAATTCAGACCGAGGCGGGAGCTAATGCAGTCAAAAAGATGACCAAGGGTCATTTTGGTAAGAGTTTCTATCATTAACTTTTATAACAGGTAAAAAACAGAGAGATAGAGAAAGAAGACTAGTCCATGATAGATTAAAAAACATTACAGCTAAACAATGTTTTAATTCACACTTCTCTGTGTCAGATTTGCTTTTGCACTCTAAATCTTTGTTTTCCTGCTCCTATCCTGCTTGATTGATCATCTGGTTCATCTTAAGTGGTTAATGATTTACCGGAGCTCCCATTTGTTACCAATGAAAAAAGTTAAGTCACTCTTGTCGATCATTCTGCTTTTGAGTAATTAAAACAAAGGTAATTAAAGGATTTGGTGATTGACAGCTTATTGGTTATTGGATCCCCTGTGCGTGACCAGACCTTAGCTTTTTCCCACTCTTTCACAAGACAAAATTAGACCATTTTACAGTTTAAAAACCAGTGAAAACCCAAAAAGAAATTACCTTTTAGGTCTAAAAAAGCTTTACATGAAGCAAAATGCCACACAAATATCTGTGTCAGGTCAAGTCCAAGATAAATCTAACCTAATCATTCATTCATCCATTCACTGCCTTGGTCCCAAGACAGCCCAGTTGGCGCTGGCAGACATTGGCCTAAGTCTTTTTTCCCTCTGGGCTGAAGGGCTTGTCACAGGGAGGGCTGCATTTTGATACAATGCTCCATTATATCAATAATAGATTGCAGGAAGGCCAAATAGGATGGGACAGCTCACTCAATAGTAGATGACATGTTGCGATGATGGTTCAACCCGCATGCACGGTCCCACATACATGCGGGATGAACTAGAGGTGCATGCAATGAGCAGGTTGACAAAGCAGTCAGAGAAAGAGGGATTCTGAGAGATGTTGACTTTCTGCTACAATGGCACCGTTTAGGATCAGACTGACCCAGTTTCCACAGAGCCCATACATTTTAGATAATCCCCGCGGAAACTGGGCTCACTAAGTCTGTCGCCCTGCACGCGTTCACGTCATGGCATACACTAGGTAGAGGCGAGCGGACAAAATGAAGCACTTAAACGTACATGCTGAATCATGCACGGTTGTGTTAGAGAGGATATTAATTTCCCTCCCTTTGCTAAACCGTTTTCCTTTCTTGCTTCTTTCTCCTCCTCCCCCTCCATCCCTCCCTTCCTCTCTGCCTTTGCACCAGTTAGTGGTTATGTGGCTTTATGCGGCAGTCATTTAAATCATTACCTTTCCTACATTGATCCATGCAGAATGTAATTGGCTCAATCAAGAGAATTAAAAGCCTGGGTATGATGGAATAATTCAACTCACACACATCAAAAAAAAAAGAGAGGAAGAGGAAAGAAAGAAGATGGGGAAGGGGAATTAGAGGGAAGCTGATATTAACATTGCAGATGAAAAAGTGGATCCTGTAAGGGAAAGGGAGGGCAAAAAAGGAATGAAAATGAGAGTATTAGCATATGAATAAGGTAGAAGTGCATGCTCTATGAGACTAAAAGTAAAGAAGAATGAAAAATGCAGAAGGTGGAACTGTTGTGATTGGGAGAGCAAACCGGTCTATGGTGAGGGTGCATTTTTGAAATCATTAGCTGGTTAACTTGAGGGTTTAAATTGATCTTCATTTTTGTGATTTACTTTAGAAATGCACTCAGAGGCACAACTAAGACGTTTGTCTCAGTTTAGTCATCGGATGAAGAGACAAAGGCTGCTGGGGTGTGTCGATAAACCCACCGTCTGAATGCTTCTAGTACTGTGACCTGATTTATGTAAATTTAATTTTAAAATTCATTTTTCTATGAATTTTTCTATCTTTAATAGCCTCATTTAGATAACGATTTAACTGTCAAAAAAGAGGAATAAGTAAACACTGAGTTTCAAAGTTCTGTTTTTAATGGTTACTGATGCATCTGAGGGTTATTTTCTTTTTCTTTAGCATTTGGCTCTAAACATTTTATTGTATACAACAAAAAAATGGTACTGAAGAAGAAGAGATGACAGATGATAAAATCAACTCTTTTTTTAACTGCGCGACTCTAGTAATAATAAAAATGAGGTCACTGTAAAAACCATTATTGATCTTGACCGTAATGCAAGCATAGTATTATTCCTCCCAGTGCTACCCAGTCAGTCCACTGGGCAAATATTTTCAAATGCTGCCTGAATATTTGCTCCTACACCAGTTCTACCAGCCCACTGGTCTATGTTTTAATAAAGTCAGATGTGCTTGTACCAGCTCTTCTCGTGGTCGTCAGATCCTCGACCTCTTTGGTATCGAGTCTGTCCAATTATGATCCCACCAAAACTGATGGCCGTTGCCACTGAGGGACATCCGAGCCATTAATACACTGCTTTATAACAAACGTCAGGTGACAGTTGCAGCCCTCTGTAAAAACAAACTCCTACGATCCCCCTCCCCAACATTGTCTGAACTGTCTTTATTCTTTTGTGTATGTGCGTGTAACACCTGAGTGGAGTTGTCCCAGCAGTTGACATGTTAGACTTACTGGTGACTAAGCTTTAGCGGGATAATTGTAATGAAGGTTAAAGTCATGCAGGCACCAAAGAAAGGAGCACAGTGGAAGCTAGGAGTCAGCTTGTGACAGGTAATGATGTTGATTCTTCTCCTGACATTTTGAAGAAAAATGGAGGGCCTTTTTCTTACTCTAGGCAGGATGGAATTTTCATTACTGAGAATTGAGGTGGAAGGTTAATAACATACTTATTGCATGTGTGGAGATTTTTTTTAATAGTATCCCTCTAAACCTAGCAGGCAAATATCTTTACATTTTCAAACAAAAAATAATGTGGTTATGTTGAGACTTTAAAAGTCAGCAACTGTAGCTGATTGTAAGCGAGCAGATGGTTTTGTGTAACTCAGCTGTCGTTCTTCCAGGCGCTTCTGCAGCAGGCTCACAGGAGGCCTCCTGTCGGCTTAACAGCAGCGAAAGCACGCTGGCCTGTCAGAGTTCTGCCTCTATTTCGCCAACAGTCACATGAGCCCATAGCCCTGCTGCAGTCCCCTGGCTGCTGTGTGTGCTGTCGCAGACAACCTCCAGAGATGTCTGTGCCTTCAATAGCACCATCCAGTCATCCTGAGAGGATTTACAATAGATGAAGGCAGCGCACACATAAACAGCTGCTGCGGGATTGTTGATTAGCGAGCAAGCGTGGCGACGTGCGCAGCTGATTTTAGTGTTAAATGTGGCATCCGTGGGCATGTTTGAAGATGGGGTTTAATGGCTGATTCTAATTACCATGTGAGTAGATGCGTTATATTTATCATAACGTTTGCTTTTGAGTTAGAGTTGCTTGAGTAGGGGGATCGGATTCCCTCCTTACATGTCCATGTTTCCTTGCACACCTCTTGGGAGGGGGATTGTCGCGTTTCATTAGCATTCACGCTAACTAAACTTAATGCACAAGCAGCGTTGTTATTGAGTCATTCAGTAGGCACTCTCATGGTTAAGATTGCAAACAACATGTCCGCCTCATTAAAAGCCTTCAACAGTATCTCGACTTCGATCATGAAAATCTCGAGCGATGCCTAGCATCACTCACACATGCAACAAGCACTCTGAGAGCTTCTGCAAGCCCTAAGACTTGTTAGTGGTAACAGTGATGGGTGGTTGTGTACATGGCTTATGGAGCACTTCTCCTTCTGTATTGTAGACACATTTGCATCTGAGAAGAATGAAAGCTACTTGACCTCCATCCAAGGATGGGTAACGGAAGGACGTGATGTGGGAGATGAAGCTCTAAAATACAAGTCAATTTCCTGCAGGGATTATCAGAGCTATTTGACTGGCATGTGAGGAGTGAACAGCCATCGGTTGTCAAGATTTAAACTTAGGAGGAAATGAGAGGCTGGGGTGTGCTCTTAATATCCTCCAGTGATGGAATAAATGTACACGAGAGGAAAGAGGAGCCCCCATATATCAAACCTTTGGGAGTGCTGCAAAATGTGCAAACGCTGGTTGGGGTTATGTTTGGTATTTAAAAATAATCTGAACTAAAGTCAGGGGCTAATCTGTCGTTGCACAGCCCTGGCTGGTGCACTCGGAATAGATCTGGTGCTTGGCTGGGAGCCGTGGCTGCACCGATCTGTCGGGATGACAGACACATCATCCTCCCTTCATTAATCTCCATTTAGTTCTGCACTGGAAAAGAGAGACGTTGTGGGTGGGTGGGTGGGTGTTCGGCGGGGGGAGAAGGAGCACTGGACAGGGAAAAGAGCGAGATTAAAGATACGGCCGGCCATGAAATCGACAAGACGATAGGAGATGGGAGGAGAGGGAAAAAAGATGATGGAAGGAAAGGTGACTGGAGAACAGCTGTAAATATAAATGTCGAAAGTGAAGTTGCGTTTGAGACAAGTGTGAGAAATGAGGGAAAAGAGGAGGGTGAGCTAATGGATGAACTGAGGAACGAAGGTAGGAATTTAGGGAAAATGGAAGCAGCAGAGAATAGTGGACGGAGGGCAAAGCCAGCCTGCTGTTTGATCTTTAACAGGATTATTTTTGCCCCTGCATTTCATTTATTTATTTATTTGAATCTTCCCCATATTTATTTATATGTATATGCTGGATGTGTGCTCCAGCAGGAGGCTATACTGGAGTTCTGCAACAGACTGAGCCCATCCCAAACCTGCCTCAGATACAGCTGCAGCCGCAGCCATACTGCTAATCCGGAAGGGGTTTTTGTGGATGCTAGCAGCTTGTCGCCAGTGTTGGACACACATCAGATGCAGTTGTTGTGCGGTGCTTAATTTGCTCCTTTTCTAGTGTTCTGGGATTTAATTATGACCTTTTAAGAATGATGACTGAATGACTATGCAGCCAATCACATCAGTATTGTGTGTATTTAAAATCTATCCTCTTTCCTCTACACTGATATGTACAAGAATGCAGCTGAGGTGAGCCTGTGCCTTCACGATTATTCTGGTTCCCTTATTAGATCTGAGAGCTCAGGATTTGTTGGAGAGTTGGCCTCGGGCTGAGGGGACTTTTCCAGGCTCAGGTTTGAGAGGACTAAATGCTCATCTGTGTGATATGAGCTAGATCATGCAGTGGATATTGATTTGTTTTTTTTCTGTTGGATTAAAGAGTCTGGATCTGCTGCTTGTCAATGAGGCAGTGATTAGGGGACAACACTTAATCTGCCTGTTCTGTGCCCAAATGTGATTTAGTTATCTCTGCATGCCGTTCATTTGGACGAGTTGCTGAGGGTGAATGGATGATTTTGCTAACACACAGGGAGCTCTAATGTACTGTTCATTTTTAAGTTCATTAGAGCGGGCGTGTGGTTATATGTTTAACCTCAAACTGCTCTCATATGGGATTCACAAGGCCATTCCGGTCACTGAGCAGAAGCAGCGAAGGCATGCTTAACCCTCTGTGACATCACTACGTGCTGAAGAGAGACTGTCAGAGACATTCTGCTGCCTTTGAATATTTAAACAGACCCACATATAAACATGTAAACATGCTGCTCCCTGACATATAAATCTTTACAAGAGACCCTTGGCCATTGCAAATGTATGGGAATGATACAGTCCATAAAGTACACTGTCTGTGTGTGTGTGTGTGTGTGTGTGTGTGTGTGTGTGTGTGTGTGTGTGTGTGTGTGTTTGTGTGTGTGTGTGTGTGTGCATTTACTCCAACTAGGGAGCATTGCCATTAGGACGATACTGTCAATTGTCTGGTAGGGTGCTCAGGGCCACAAAATCCAATTAGATTCTAATATAAAATATTTATTTCCACAACACCTACTGTGCACTGGAGTGGAGTCTTTGCCCACTGTGAGCTTAAGTATGAATATAGTATGTAAAGTGCATGCCCCAGAGAGCAGCAAATACAATTTCCCAGTGTGTGTTGGTGCTGTAGCCTAGCACACGTGGGCAACTGAGGAGAAGAGGCGCATAAATGTGAGGGTAATGTGTGCTAGTGACTGCAGATTTAGGTTTCCAGTTGAGCTGGATATATCTTTCTAAATTATCAAGTAAGATGTGAATACCATTTATCTGGATTTCCCTTTGCATTGCTTCCCCAGCACATTTTAAACAATTTTAACCCAACAGTCAAAATGCTAAACCTCTTTTCTGCAAAATCATCAGGAAAACATCTTTTTGCTAGGCACTGATGCCTAGCTCTTAATATTAGCACATAACATAATTGATATGGTCCAAAATAGTTTATTATTTCTTTTGGTTCTCTGTTTGAAATTAAGAAACTTGCATTAAGTATTACCAAAAAAAATCTATGTTATTTCAATATTTGCCCAGACAAATAAATGTCAAACTTAATTATTCTAAGTAATAAAAACAAAAAGCATATTTAGACAATAATCTGCAAACGGCGTCCATGTTCATGTCGCACCAACCATGAGTATGTGTGGGCTGATGAGTGGGTGGAGGCCAACTGTTGGGGAGAGGGCAGTATGGGTATTAGTTCACATGAGGGGCAAACTCAGGGTAAAATTATAATTATACTCTTGCCGTGAAACTTTTCTGATCGAGGTTTTAAAAACCACACGCAGTAGCTGATGTGCTGGTGGATTTTTATTTTCCTCAGGATCATTTTTACTGTCAGAATGGAAGAAGAGGCCCACATGTGTGCTCCTGTGCATGTGTGTGTAGAATATTCCTGGGTGTTTTTACTCTGCAGAGGGAGGATTATTGTAGATTTACAAGGCCTGAAGACAATGAGCAGACACACCTCTGGGACACATTCTCAATCAGTAGCACAATGAAACAGCATTAATTCCTGTTTAATGCTGCCTCACAGGCGCTGCCCCTCGTGCTCCGAAGGCTGAGGAAAACCAGGAAGCTGTGAGACCCGGCGACATATTTTCATGTCTAATGAAAATTGTCATGTCAATTCCTCCTGACCAAAAAGGAATATTTTGAGTTTGCGTGATGTGATCGTGAGTGCAGGTAGTGAGTTATTATATGGTTTTACATAAAGCACTTACTGTTCCAGGACTTTGCAAACTAAAAGAGCAGCTGCAGTGACGTGTTTGCTGCAGACGTTTGCTGCCTCTCCTGCTCGCTTCTGCACAAGCACATCCATTTAGACACGAGGCTTAATTAGATTCAGAATCCAGGACAGAGCTCGCCAACTACATAAATATTTTAGAAGAAAGCATCAGATAAGTCAGCCGATCTGACTGTTTCCTGTCTTTTTCATCTCTTTTCTTTCCCTCTTGCTTTTGTACCTCTCCTGTCAATGCGCAAAAACACGCGGCAAGGAATTCAATATGCACATATTGTTGTGGTACACACAGCCATACACAGTCATGCAGATTTTTTAGAGGATTTATTGGCACAGAACTTGCTCCAGAATTCATTTCTTACTTCTACTCTGGATTATTGCTGCTTACCAAAGCAGGCAGCTCCTACTGTACATAAACTGGGGCACTGTCGTAATGGGGATAATGATGATTGCATTATTAATCAACCAGTCCTCATGCTCTTCTGAATTCAAAAACATGCCTTTAGCTTCAGCGCTTGCTCATTTCTGCGCTTTCTCAAACCTAAATAAATTCATGCTGTGCACTCTAAGCAGAACATACTGTATGTGCTCGTTTTCTTCACTGAACACAGTAAACACTGCGGTGATTTTTAGCGTCCAGTCAGTGCTTTTGATTTCCTATGCTCCAATGTTTTGTTTTGGTTTTTTTGTTGTTGTTGCTGGCGACATAAAATGGCTTGAAAGCTGAGGTGTGGCAACAATAAAAGTTAAAAAGTTAAATTAATAAAAGAAGTCAACAAAGACTGAGGATGAATGAAATCAAAGCATTTAGATTTGGTTTCCACAGTGAGAGACGTAATGAGGATGCGTTAAGACTATGGATGATCAAAATGTACTGGTTGCTCAGCACCTGCTTATGATGTGAGTTACAAAAGCTCAAAAATGAAACAGGCATCAGTATGTGAATCCAGCTGTGAAGTGAAGGTGTGCAGCAAACGACCAAAGAGGTGAAATGCGGGCCAGTGCAGGCAGGAGCACGAAGCAAAATGACAGGTTTCAATTTAGCTTTTCACCTCTGTGCTATCGATCAATATCCACCTGATGAATGTAGCCAGGTGGACTGGCCTCTCTCCTCTGTGATACCAGCCTGTCTGGGAATAGTTGGATTGTTTCAGCAATTTCTGCAGAATCCATACAAACAAACAAGGCTTTCAGTTGCAAACAGCTGTAACAACCGGTCACCTTTACTCTGTGTAAATAACATTAAACTGAACTAAAATGAATTTTGCTCACAGATCAAAATTTTACAGAAAAGAACAAACAACAAAGATTCTACATCTCTTGTTTGATGTCCTGTTTTCTAAAAGCACAAAATACAAGAAAACAGTGTACTCTTCTCTTTTAAATTACCCTCCAAGGCACAACATTATCGAGTTACCGTTTGATAAAAACATCTTTAATTAGCCAAAGAATATAACGCACCAAAAACAATTTTCTTATCTTCAGAGAAACAGATGGCAGAGATGACAGAAATCAAACACAGGGAATAAGCTTTTAATGAGCACCGGTTGTCCACAGCATTACCAAAATCTTTTAAAGCCATTTTAATAAATCATCACTGTTTTTTAAAATGTGGTAAATAATTCAAAGCTGCTGATCAAATTAGCATCAAATGGTTTCCCTTTACTTGTCAGGCCAGTGCATGTAATCTGTCAGTCTGCCTTAGGTAGATACTCCATATGTGATAGTAGCATTGATAGTTAAGAATATTTTGGTGGTCAGAAACCACCAAAATATTCAGAACTATTGTTTGTGTACTTGTCTGTGAGGTTTGGGAGAGTCCTACTTTAGGCTGCAATGGTCAAAAAATAAAATTTTATGAAATAACCCAGTTCCATAACTTTATTTCAGGAACAATGAGGCTCTTTTTTTTCTTAATTTATTTATTGATGTAATTCGTTTACTGGCCACCAATATCATTGTGAGGTTTAGCAAACACCTGGTGATGGCCTCTAGCGTTCATTAAAAAAATTTAAAAAAAAAACAGCAGGCTTTTATATTCTATTAAAAAAGAAACACTACTATGGACTGTGCAAATGAAAAAAAAAAACAAAAAAAACAATAATTCCCATTAACCTGCCACAGATGGATTAACCACTAACTCTAAGCCTTTGTTTTACTCCTCTAGTGTTTTGCTTCTTTCCACTGCTGTTGTATTTATGCTTATATATTTATTTGTGCCTCAAATCACAGGAGGGAACGTGCACGGGTGTGAGTGATAATGATGTGTGAAATTAGCAGCAATGGAACCTGCAGTCTGCAAAAACACGACTTCCAAAGTTGAGACGACTGTTTCTTTTTTTTTTTCTGAGCTTCATTTCTACTGGGGGAGATTAGTGACAGCTCAGCCTCTCATGGATCACAGCTGAGCAATAGCAAAGCACAGGCGCTCACACACACACACACACACACACACACACACACACACACACACACACACACACACACGCACACACACCACAGAGAGAAGAAATTACTGGAATTGTAATATTACATGACAGTCTGACACCAGCATAGGCAAACAGAGATTTCCCAATAGAAAAACACACACACAGACGAACACACAAACGCACACGCTGGATTTTGAGGTTGTTTGAACTGGAAAAGCTCCTGCTTCCTTAGGTGCTCCTGTTTCACCATATAATGTACAATTTGCCATCTTTGTGGTGTGCCCACCATCAGCTTGATGGATGGTGGCCACGCACAGCTTCTCATTAGGCCACTATTTGCACGTGTTTCTTATTGCCAGTAAAACCTTGTGTGCTGTACGTGAGCTGTGGACCTATTCCCAAAGGCTAGTGGAGCACCTGCATCATGTTTTCATGCCCGGCCATTTGCCCACGTATGGCGTCAATCGTTAACTGCTTTGCACAGTTTCAAAATTTGCCCGT
>CAAE01014781.1:100387-111237 GCA_000180735.1 Tetraodon nigroviridis
GTTTGAGGGGGTGGGGGGGGAATTTTCCATGGCTCATTAGCATTGTGGGGGCCACACAGTGCAGGGTAACCTTGACAATCTGTTAATACAATATACCATGTAACTGGAAGGAGGTTTTACCTCGATGTGTTTTTCTTTTGTTTGTTTTTTTTTTTTTTTTTACCAAGGTCACCCTATGATACAACCAGTGAAATATTAATATCAAAGTTATTGAATGTGCATGTGCACATTAATCAACCATACTGCAATATCAATAATACTACATTTTATTTGTAGTGCACTGTGGTCTGCAAATTTCTTGTTAAAGTGCTAAACAATCAATCATAAAAGCATGAAAACAATCATAAAGGCACTAATAAAATCAGCCACGGCTCTAAAAAGTACGAAACAGTATAGCGTTTAGTTGTTTTCTATGTCTCTTTGGTCAGTGAAGCCCTCAGAAGGTCTAGAAATGGGTTTTACAAACTAGAAACTGCAACACAGAAGGCCTGTTTACCAATGGATGTCTGGTCACAAAAAGCAGACGGTGAGCAGTAAAGAAAGGCTGCTTAGAGTTACCTGAATTGCTTTGGTTGGTGTTTTTTTCTCAGATTTCTGCTCTAAAGCACCCTCATTGAACAAACAGTACAGGATATTATACTTTTTAGGCTTCAGAAGCGCGGTGACTGACTGTTTATGGATTTTGCAAATGGCTGCTAGGCCAAATATTTAACTTGCACCATTAGGGCACATTTTAACAAAAGGAACTTTTTGATTTCCAGTCTACGAGTGCTTGCAGCTAAAGGGGCTTGGGTCTGAATAACAGTGTCATGGTGAGAAATTATGAGTCGGGACAAGAAAGACGCGTAGGAGAAAGAGATGGATTTGGTCCAGATGGCCACCAGTGCTGGACAGCAGGAGCTCTGTTAACATTTTCAAATGCTACGTGAAAGAGGCACACGGCAAAAAATTAAGAGTAAAAACACAAAGAATTTACTGTAAAAAGTCTGTTTGTTTGTTTGTTTGCTTTTTGGGGAGTTTTTTTGGTGTGGAGGGGTGCAGACACATCTCTCGATATTTAAATGATCACATTTTTGAACAATGCTACACCTAAAGAAATAAACTACAGGGGCCGAGCAGCACAGAGATGGACCAGGACAGGCAGCATAATGGCCTCCTATCAGTTCCTCCTGTCTGGAGAAGCAGGTGTCACGACTTCTGCAGCTACTTATGACAAGAGTGATGAAGCTCTCCTTAAAGTTGTGCAAGTGTAGATATAAATGTAGAGCCAGATGGACAGAGACAGAGTAAGGGGGCAGCGGAAAAAAGGAAACAAGACAAAGAAGAGTCATGGCTTGGGAAATGACAAATCCTGGAAGAGCAGAGAATAGAAGGGGTGAGAGGAGTTAATGGTCTCCATCTGGCTTGGAATGCTGGGAGAGAAGAGCAACGCAGGGCTTTTGGAAGAAGAGGAAGCAAACAAACATATGATTTGCAGATCGCTCCCTGGCACTAAATGTGACTGGCTGCATATGAGTCAGATGGTAAGACGCAGCTCAGAGACACCAGAGAGCGTGGTTTGCATGAGGCTAATGATCTCTGCTCTTCTGTAAGAAAGCTTATATAACAATATGCTTGTTTACTGTAAGTATGCCAGGGTCTAGTTCAGTGTGAAGCCCTGAAATATGTGTGTTAAATCTGTGTACACTGAGTGTGTATGGAGAGGAGTGTGCTTCATGAGGCTGAGTCGCTAATTGGAATTTGGCACAGGTCAGATGCAGCTTTTAGTGGCTCTGGCACCGTTGAGATGTTCTTCATGGCCACTAGAGCTGCCCCTCCAATAACAGAGCTTATTGCTTCATGACTTAGTATCAAAAAAGTTTTAAAATTTTCCTCTCAGCCTCCCATTTACCTTCTGAAATTAGAAAGTCGGAGCCTTTTAGCAGCTGTCTGTTTCCACCTATACTTGTCCATCATTTTCTAGTGTCCGTCCTTATCAGTTTAGAATTAGCAGAGACATATAACCTGCCTGCCTCACCTTGTCAAGACCTTAACAAAGTGCTTGTAAAAGTATTGTGCTGCGTTTATGAAGGTGACAGAACAAAATCTTCCCATCAGATAAGAATGTAAAATCTTTCATGGAAAATTATTTAGAAAATCCAAGTAGTTTGCTTTTAATGGGCTCCAGCTTTCATGTGTATTCTAGGCTTCACATACACACCTCACACATTCTTGTTTTCCTCTAAAATCTAGAGTAACAATGACCATATGAAATCCAACGTGGACTGTCATCTGCAGGAGAAATGAAAGGTCAAAGGAGGGCTGGTGGGACAGATGGCAGTGGGGCGACCCTGCAGGCTGTCTGTCTTCTCCCATCTTACTTGATGTAGATCTCAGCCCTAAAGGTGCCTCACCAGGTAAAGTCTTGTCTCACTGACAGCATGTTTACACACCTGGACAGTGCTGAAGTGTCTCCTACGCACACGCAGCACCTTTTTGCTGAGATCATACATGTCTTCCTGCTGGTCGTGATGTGCCTGGACTGCTTTAATCCGGTCCCTCAGGTGTGCATCCACCTGCTCCGGCTGTCTTCTGCAGTTGACTGGGTCAGCGTCGTCCTGCTGCTTCTAGCTGTGCAACAGGATGGACACCGTGCCACTGGGGTTTCCCTCTGATCAGCCTGCTGCGCTGGGTCCTGTTTGGAAAGCTAATCCTGTTTCATCACCTGCTGCTTGGTGCTTTGTTAGTCAGTAGCTGAAAATGCTGTTTTTTGGGTTGTTTTTTTTTTTTTTTCCTACCATTTCTGTCAGGAGTTGCGCATCTTCCTTATCACTCTTTTCTCATCTGTGGGCATCATCTCCATATTGATGCTTTTATTGCAGAGTTCCTATGATGTCCAGTACATAAAATCTCATATTTGGATCTCATTTAAAGAAAAAACCCCACATGCATCCATTTCATGTGTCTTCACAGGCACAAAAAGCTGCACGGAGCATAAATATGCATGCATGCAGCCTTGCCATCTTTCTCTTACTTTGGCGTCCTGTTTTTTACGGTTTTGGGCTTTGCATAGATTTAAAACATGCAGGCATTCATTCACACAGATTTGCTAAGGAATTGTTCTCTTCTGAGTGCAGGAAAACATTCACATAGCATGTGTAGAGGATCCTATTTTAATTACAAAGCTTATACAGACACAAACAAATCAAAGGATAATATGAGACCAAGAAAACCAGATTGACCAGACAGATTATGCTTTATCCTGAAGTTTATGCAGATCTAAAACTGTGCGTGTTAAATCAGAAACCACCAGGCTGTAGTTTTCTTCACAGAGTTGGTGCAAGCGCTGGCAACCCAAAAGTGGAAGGTTCAAATATCCGATGCATCGCCACAGCACAGAACATGTTTTAAAATTAGCGCATTTTATATAGCCAACTGCACCAAGTCCAGGCAGGGTCAGAAGTCGCTTTCTGACCCTGAACAGATCTCCTGGTCAGATGAGATGTCTTGCTCAGTTTGTAGAACAGCGACGATTGTTAATCATTGATTTGGAGACAGTAAAACAGTCGTTGCTCTGGCTGTGGATGAAAGGTGATATGACATGACTAAATGTGTAAGGAAGTTTTAAAACATGGAAACACTATTTTTCTGTTATTCATATTATTATCGCCTTTGGATTTGGTAAATCTATTTGCTTTGAAGCTTGTGAACTTACACGTTCAATGTGACCAAAAGCAGTGCATGTCAGCATATATGGTTATGATTGAAACAGTCCCAGAAAATGATCTTTGGTGATTGATTGGAAGTATTTATTTTAGTTTGCTTTGCTGGAACTGTTTTTATTTCATGTCACTGTTTCATTAGAGAGGCAGAGCCTGCTCTTAATCAGCCATCAGATCCTCGCGTCTCCTCACTCTGCAGAAGTGAAAGTTAAATGTAATGGATTATTTTTAGAGTAAAGATTTCCTGAACCACTGCTGTCATTCCTAAACTCAGGTACACAAGATGAAAGCATGAACTTTCTGTGGCATCGCTGATGCTCCCACCCTGCTCAGTTTTTGGTAAAAAGCAAATCTTTAAAAAAAAAAGCCCCTGATTCATTGCAAACACTTTTCACATTCTGATTGATTGAACTTATTATTTTCCAAATAGATAATTCCATCAACCTGTAAAAATGAATTTCTGCTTTTCACTCTGAAAACAGATTTAAACAATCCTAATGAGATTGCTTATTTAGGCAGAAATTAATATTTTAACTTGTGTAAAGGCAGCGAGATGTTCACAGATGCGCAAGGTTGTCCTTCTATCTTTGGGAGGACTCCCAGCTACCACGACTGAACCTTTGGAAAAACGCACACACACGCACACGCACGCACACACAAGCACACATTTTTATAATTTGCTTCTCTTTGGTTTTTGCCTCTCTCTCTGGGTAGCACCCTCGTCCACAGCCTTTTATTTTTTCCCCCTTAGATCCTCTTTTAATGCCCTCAGTGAGGTAATGAAGTGTAAAATGTGTGTTCCTTTGGTTGCTTTGCATGTCCTGTAAATGAGCACAGAACTGGTGGACTTCTAAATCTCCATTTCTTTGTGTGAGCTCACAGGACTCAGGGTTGCTGAAGCCTCGCAGCTGGAGCCCACCCTTCAGCAAACAGATCGCTTCCATCTTTCGTCATCAGCTGTCTCATCTGAAGTGCTCCAGTAGCCACCAGGCCACACAGGACTTATTATTCTCACTTCTTATGATGATGGCCATTCGGCTGTCCCGTCGACTCTGCTGCAGAAAGCTTTTGAGCCACATTTGCGAAAAACACTTCCCATCGAAACTGCATTAGTTTAGCAAAGGGTTCAGCTTTTAAATGTGAGCTAGTGGACAGTGGAAGCACGTGGCGTGGGTTCAGAGCTGCTTTTACTCTTTTCCCCCCCGATGACACCATTGTGCTCAATGCTCGGAACAGCTGGTTCTAGAATTGCATCCTGTGGAGCTGGAGACGTTGGGAGGGAATTATACAGGAACTTACTGAAGCATCAGGGATAACGAAAGTGGCTTACAGGTGACATTTGTACAGAGGCCACTGTTACTATACAGTGATCTGTTTTACAGTATCAGCCTGCCGGCCATGGATGGCGACATCATATATTTATTGTATTTCATATATTTTATCTGCCAGTAACTACACAAGGCTGGAATTGTTTTCCCCTTTGTCACCTGTTTGTTTTTCTCTTCTTCATTCCTGTCCCACGACCCTGTCGCCCATCTGAACAAATTGAATGAGGAGCAGAAAATGTCCAATGATCCAAATTTCTCAGCCTCATGGCCAGTTCATTAATTTACAGTTTCCCTGCAGCCAGTCACCCAGAATAATCCATCTGGAAGGTCCCGCGTGCTTTTGGCCACGCGGCAGAAATAGGATTGTGGATGACTGATCACGCAGCTCGTATCCATTCCCAACTCCTGCTCTGTTCATATATCCATATGCACTGTTGGCGGATTCGGTCACTTGCCAGCATCATTTTAAATGCTTCACACTGGCGCATTTTAGGCTGTGTCTGAACTAATAACACTCCATTCTGCAATGTTAACGCTGTAATAGAGCAGGTCATTTCCCACTTATTACCAGTCCCTTCGATTCATATGTAGAATATGATCTCAGGTTTTAAAAGTGTGTCTGAACGGTTTTACAGAATCATTTTGTGTCACCTTCTGAAATTAATTTTGCCTGGTTTGCTGCAGAGAATGTTTTTGCCCTGAGGGCCTTCTGACATCAATGTTCTGAAAAGGTGAATTATTGATCCTGCAGCATAAAATTTTCACAACCACGCACAGCTTTTTTTTTTTTAAATATCCTCCCCAACAGTCAGTCCATAAGTGAAGCGTAGCTGTTCCAGCCAGGACACAGATTTGCAGACCAGACACGACTGGACTTTGTTGGCAACCTTTAGATGTTGCAGTATTTGCCAACTAGCCAGCGAAAAGTCTGCTCCTGGTATATTTACCAGCAGTACCTGCTTTTCAGAGGTTGGTGGTTTGGGGGGTCACGAGAGCAGGAATTTGTGTTGATTAAATGGTAAAGTTATCTGTAACCACATTCGTACACCAAGCCTCAGATGACGGATGCGGATGTATCTCTGAGCGTTTATGTTCTCAATCGTGTAAACCCAGGAATCCGACCGTGGACTGGATGGGCTAACTCCTCCAACCACAGAAGCACCCGGCATGTGAAATTTGCTTCGTCTCCTGATACTTGCAAAGTTGTTAATTAAGTGAACAGCTCTCTCGATAGTTGCCTGTTTAATTACTGTACTTTTTTCTGCCTATAGGTGCCTCAATTTACACAATGGCTGCTAATGGCAATCACGCATTTTCCCTTTATCCTATAGGTGCTCCCAAACCTTCTATTCTAAGTGATACAGTTACACACGATAATAGATGTATTTGGTGTAAAAGAATGGTAATTAAGATAATTTGATTTTCAGAAGTGAGTGTAGCATGCTAGCATGTGGGGGGTTGTTTCTCAGTTGAATGTTGTTTTTTATCTTTTATTCTCTGTTTCATCAGCCATTTTTCTGCCTCCTATCTGAGCTTTCTTTTGCACAGCTGCTTCCCCTCTCATCTTCCATGCACAGCCTGTCCTCGTTTGTTTGCCACTGCATAATTGGCTATAGGATCACCCATTGTGTAATTATGTATAGTGGTTTGATATGTAATTAAAATTGTATCAGTATCCAGCGTAATTTGCGCTGTGATTACCTATTAACAGTGCAAACAGTTGTGCCTAAAAGCCCGTGACCGCCCCTCTCACGCCTCTCTGTCAGTGTTAACATACCAGCCGGTGTGAAGCAAAAAAAAAAAAGCCCGCATAATGTACATAATAAACATGTCCTCTTTGACATGAATATTTGGCTCCCTAGTTCTAGTTTGTTCAATATTTTAACGTTGAAACCAAGCACATGAAATAAAGACGCAGAGGCTTCGACACGGCTCGTTAGAGCGCTTTTAAAATAAGGTTAGAATAAGGGAGCTTGTGAGAGCACAGAGGAAACAACTTAATAAAAACACGCGCTGTAAAAATCAGGCAGAAAAAGCTGCTTCTGTAAATTCAGCACAAAATAATTAGGCATGCAGGAAAGGGGAACAGTTTTTACTATTACAGCTGATTCAGAGAGGGCCGAGTTAATGTGCCCAAATTTGCTTCTCGAGCTTCTGTATACTGCAGACAATTACAGTCAGAAATGATTACATTTTATACCTTTTCATACCTTTATCACTCAAGTAATAACTATTATTGTCTGTGTGTATCAAACACATTCTACACGTTCAGTTTGGGGTTGATGGAAATGGACATTGAAGAAAGCAACACTGGCACATGGATAAATGTTTTGGCATTAGACTGGAAGCAGCTGGTGAATAGCGGCTAACAAATGAACAGTTCCATCGCACCGATGACAATCAGAAGGAAAACCAACCTTATGCCAACCTTATGCTGAAATAATACAACTAGCCAGTTTAGTGGCAGAGCTAAAAAGCACATATCTTTTTGTGCTATTCAAAATGCTCTTGCTAATTAGGTGCAAATGTAAAATTAAAGTACTGATTACCTCAGTTCCAACTGAGGCTATGGATGGTTCAAGTAACTGACACAAGATAGTTTACATCCTCTGACAGTTATTTGTCTAGCATAAAGACTAAGCACCTTAGTTTGCTCTTGTGTGCCTATTTAATCAAACACATGCCAGACTCCCGTCCTGTTACCCTAAACAGCTGACACGTAACAAGCAAACACTTTTAAAGACAATGAAACTGTTACTTGTTCAGGTTCTCTCCAGAGGAGGGATTCCGACAGCAAGTCTGACATCTGCCCAGCACCATTAGAGCATCAGCTGCTCACATGCCTGCGCACACACACACTCACACACACACATCATGATAGCTCTTTACACACTCATGCAAGTTAATTGGTAGCATGTTCTTGGCAATCAATGATTAATGTATGAGTGGAAGTAGGTCATTTGAAAAGAGTCCAAAGTCTAAAGACACCAAGGAGTGATGTGTCCATTAGGACACTGAGAGCAAGCTTGGGAAGCAGGGACAAGAAGGACAGTCAATGAGCATTTCTAATTTTTAAAGAATAGAAAATATAATGGTATTTAAATTTTAACAAACCTACACTGTAACTTTGCAGATCAAAAGTCCTCAGGGCTTTTCTTCAAAGAGTTTATTTGTGTCACTGCTCCGCCTTGCAGCTTGCTGTTTCCTAATTGTGTCTTTTGTTCTTTGCAGCTCCTTTGACCGACAAGCCACCAAAGATCCTGTTTCCCTATGAAAACAAGATTAGCAACATGGAGCTCCAGCTAGGTAAGAGCATCATGAGATTTTCAGCAGGTGCCATTTCCGGTAATATGTGTGTAATTTTCTACTGACAGGAAATGGATGATTTTACAAATTCTCCTCCACACGCCTCCAGGCCTTGAACACAGATTGATGATGGCACATTGCTAACAGCAAAAAGGGGAGAATGAGACAACAATTGCAAATTCAGTTTCTACATAAGCAAATTGTGGTTATTATTGTCTTCAAGGCTGTTTTGTCAACACCAAAATATCCATATGGTACCGTAAACCAGCTCACCACATGGAAATGCAGATTTTCAGTTGCCATTGTTTGTCTTTTTTGACGTAGGGTCATGGCAGGCCTACCATATGTGAGTGTGTGTGTGTAGTTTTGTTTTTGTTTTTGTTTTTTTTTTCCTGTCACAGCATATTGCCTGATTTCTGGGCACAGTCCACTGTCCACATGGCGCTTGCCGCTTGAGGGACAGCTTATGTCTGCGATAGTAAAGTCGGTCAGAAAGGACTGGGAGGGCTGGGGAAAAGGGAGCACTGGATTAGTGTGTGATAGTGGGGCTGGGGTCAAAAAAGGGGTGGCTGTGGACATCAATGCAAGATTTTTATTTTTATTTTTTATGGTTGTCTTTTGAATGGCCTGGGTAATTTTTTTTTTTGTTCTTTTTATTTTTTTCACTGAAACCATGGTTGGCTCATCAAGAGTAAAAAATTGGAGCTGATACCAGACTGAAGCGCTTGGTCTCATGTGGCAGCATACTCACATCCCTGGACCTAATACACAGCACAGCTATTTGCATGTGTGTGTGTGTCTGTCTGAAACATCATAGATCGATCGATAGATAGATAGATAGATCGATCGATAGATAGATAGATAGATAGATAGATAGATAGATAGATAGATAGATAGATAGATAGATAGATAGTGTTAAGTATCTAAACACCTCTATCCCACACTGTGGCAGATTTATAGTTACCAGAACATGCAGAGAAAGACACAGATACAAAGAGGGCTGGTGGCGTAGGGGCTGGTGTGTTGCTGGCGTGGGGCTGGTGGATGGGTAGGAAAAGAGGGGCAGTAAGCACAGAGATAAATCTGCAACACTGCCGGGAAACACAGTCATATGTTATCTTCTCTGCGGCTGCTGGCTGTGTGTAGCGCAGCATTCACATAGCTGCCATCTAAGCCCTTTTACACAGTGCACACGCACACACACAGGTATGTATAAATGTGTGTTACATATAGCTCTGCTTGGACCCTGCTTGGAAGTGAGAAAAAGACAAAGTCTTTTGTAGCCACGATTGAAATTTGTATTTGTTTCGGGGGGTCTTGACAGGGTCTTTTCCCCTGCTTCTCAAAGAGCTCTCTTTTGTGTCCTTTTCCGCTGATCAGTCAAGATTCTGTCACTCAGGAGCACACACGTTGTCTCACACCGCAGCCCCACAACTCCCTGAGGGCTGTGTGTGTGCTGCTATCGTCACACAGCCACCATACAAAGCTCCGGGCCAACGCAAGTCCTCAGGGATGGCCGCTGTGACTCAAATATTTCCTTTTGGACAGCTTGACATTTCTGATGCAGTCTCTAAAGGAGACAAAAACCAAGGTTGTGTGGGATGATTGGAAACGTGTCAGTTGGCAGTCGGTTCCTCTGTTTACAGATTTACTGCTGTCCCCCAGTGGTGAGTTGGTGCAGTCGGCTGAAAACCATCCAGAAGAGAAGCAGGGTGATTCATAATACATGATGTGCTACACACACACACACACACACGTCCTTGTACTTATAACTTTGTGAGGACTTTCATCAGAGTCATATATTACCCAGGACCTAACCATCCATCTAAGCCCCTGACCCTAACCTAGACCCAAATATGACCCCAAACGGTAAAACCAAGTCCTAAAAACAGTCCTTTGAACAGCAGCCAAAATATCCTCTTTTTCCAAAAATGTCCTCACTGTGCTAGTAGAATATGCATTTTGGTACTCAGAACACACACACACACTCTACACACTGCATCACGTGTGACATAATACACAAAACCCACACACAGGCTCACAGACTCGGTGTTGATTCCCTCAGGATGATTTGTCATGAGTGTGTTGTCCCAGGGGACAAGATGAGTGGATGTCTTTTTCTCACTAAATCTCCCACTTTATTACACATACACGCAAACATGCGCAGCTATTCACACATGCCCCTGCACCACTCGGAGTGAGGTCAGGCCCATACTTACAGTCACGGGTAACTCTGGGGTAATTGTAAGCGATAGAGGATGTTATTGTCTCCAGAAGAAAGCAGATTGGTGCACTCTAGTGGAAAGAAATTAGAATCAATGATTCTAGAGAGGAATCCACAATCCAGCAGCTCAGGGTTAGCGACAGGAGGTGACTCATGCCTTAGTACTTCAACTACTTTATTAAAATATGTGGAGAGCTCCACGCGCATACAGGCTCGTCAGTGTGCACGCTCACCATTTGCACTGGCCTGACGCTCAAAAGCAATATGCAGGTGTTTTTACATGAGCAACAG
>CAAE01014781.1:111296-143344 GCA_000180735.1 Tetraodon nigroviridis
CTGTCTAAACCTGCACTCTTTGATCTGTTACCTCTTTTGTTTCTGCCTCTCTCCTTCATAAGCTGACCTCTGTTTCCTCTAACCTTAACGGGCTATTCACTCCATCTCCTACCTTCTCTGCTCCTCTCTTCTTTTCAAAGAAGTGTACAAATTGGAGCATGTCTTTAATCTGAAAGCACACCTGACTGTGACGTCAGGTGTGTCACCTTTCCACAGGAAAGGGTGAAACTGGAACGGGCATTGCTCTGGAGAGCTGCTAAAGGTCAGCAGCGACACACAAATACACACACACACACCTTTATCCTCACACTTTAGAGACAGATTTCTGATAGTTTTTTTTACTACACTTTACATTTATTCCATTACACCTTTACAAATGTTCATTTTTAATGTGGGGTTATATAAGCATGCATGTCTATATATATATGTGTGTGTGTGTTTGTGTGAGTGTGTTTATGTAATAAGTTGATCCTTTGAGTTTTAAGCAGAAAGACAGTGAAAATACTTTTAATAACTCTCTGTGTCATCCTGTTCAAAAAATGACATACAAATTAAAAATTTGCAGGAAACAGTAACAAAGACCGCCAAAAATTAAAATAAATAAATAAATAAGTAAAAATAAAAACCCACCATCACTCATTATTCCATTTGTTCGCGGTTCCACTGTGAGCCTGTGTTAAGTAACCCACGGTGACTGCTATGGTAACTAGCGTGTCAGCGAAACAAAGCTAAATGTTTAAGTGTGTGAACGGTCGTCATTAATCATCGGGTTTGGGCCTGAAAGCAGAAGCCCGCAGTATGATAAATGGACTGAGGGCGCTGCTACACATGCCGAACAGGAACAGGAGAGGGAGGAAGTCAGGCTGCTGCAGAACGGCAGAAAATCTTCAGAAATAGCAGCACATCGCAGGCAGCAAAGGCAGACACAACACCCCTCTGTGCACCGCACACAGGTGCTTTTTTTATTGCTGCTTTGACTTTGCTCATCACAGCCTGTAAGAAAATGTGAAAAGGAAGAGTCGCACCAAGAACCTCTGGGCTTTAGTTATCTTCATCCTGAATGGGCCCCTGCAGTATCTCAGCAGCTCTGTCGCGTTAGAGGACCTGATCGGTAGCTTTTTTTAGTTAGTATCTGGTTTTCTCATTTTAAACCAGGTGAAAGCGAGCTGTCTTTGCTGTGAATGAGCATCTCTGTGTAGACCTTCACTTCTGCATCTTCAGCATAGAACTGCAAAAGCAATGTGCCATACATTGATTTATCATCCTAATTGACTGATTGTCACATTTGAGATTTCACATGCCAAACCAGATGTAAGCGTGGAGGAGGGGGTCTTGGCCCAATGCTCCAGCCTCTGGTATCAGTCATCCAGTTCATCTCTGGGTGCTTTGGGCCAGTGCGGTTCCTGTGATTCGATCCCAAACTCTTGCTAAATGTGCTTGCGTCTCGGCCCGACTGCCTGCCACAGACTTGGATGTGTGTTTAAGAGCTCCTGGGACAATGTGAGTCGATGTGAGGTGACACTTCAGTCAGCATTTGTCAGCTCTTTTCTGTTTAGCGCGTCAGGCCCATGAGGCAACAGATCTTCCAGATATCTGTCTGGTCTGACCTCGGCTTTCTGCTGGTCTGTGTATCGCTGTTTGAAAAACACACCTATTAGTCATCAGCCCTAAGCAGCCATGTTAGGCCGTCCCCAGTGAGCAATCCTCCACCTCATTAGAACAAAAGCCATCTTTAAAAGATGAGGATTGAAGTAATGGCAGCTTCTACCTTGTCTGTCTGTGACGCTCCAACTGTTTGACAGGTAATCAAAGTGAATAAACTTCCAGCTCATCCCTGCACCCCCTGTCTTTAGAATAGAGGGACACTTCTACTTTTTCGGAATCTTTTAGATCTCCCCTTTCATTCCCATTCTCATCTGGTCACATCTGAAATGTGGAAATTGCAATGTATTGTCCAGCTGTTTCATACTTCTGTCCTCCCACCTCAGATGCTCTCTATTCTCATTCCTTATCATGTTTAGAATTCTGGAAGTCTATTTTCTCCATTGCTCATTTGACTTTTGCCTGGGAAAAACAGGTCCATTAAGCACGAAGACAGGGCCCAGCCACAGTGGTTGGTCCAAATATGCAACAAGGGAAAACAAAGAGCATCTGAGTAGAAACAACAAACACCAGATAATGAAAGCAGAGGACAGTCCGTTTTTCTCCACCTAGTTTGCAACAATCGGTAACATAGTTATCGGTTTCCTTCTGCTGTGGGTGTACTTTGTGTTGTCCAGGGAACTCACCACAACCCGTTCCAAGCATGACATTTTCCAGAACTAGAGGCCCAGCTAGCAGTGGCCTAAAGCTGGTTCACCTCTCAGGCTGCAGCTTTAAAGACTCTGGGGACAGTTGATCCTAATGAGGGTCTGCCTCCAACCAGCCGCGTCTGTCAGAGCTTTTAAACAATCTGTCATCAGCAACGTTGAGGCTCCGTCTACAGCTCGTGCCATGGCATGTATGTACTGTGTCTACAAAGAGCTGAGGGTACTGTGGGCATGATCTATGGTGAAAAGAGGGAAGTGCAAAGGAGAGGAGAAAAGGAGAAAAAGGGAAGCAGGGGCGGGTGCTAGAATGACATGCATAAACGGCGAAATGAGCAAGGAAAAAGATGGCTTTGCCATTCACTTTGAAGCCTGCACTACTTTCTTCTGTCTTACATAAGAGAAAATGGGAGAAAAACAAGTGGAAAAAACTCTGCAGGATGAAAAAAGAGAGAGAGAAAGAGAAAGGGAAGGGAGAGGTATAACAGGACGTCCTAGCTTTCCTCTCATGCTTCCGACGAGCTTATCACCGCATGCGGACAATGGAGTTATTCGCCAGGCAAAACTTTAGTTTGGAGGGGTTAGCGTGTTAGCAAAGGGAGGGAGAGGAGAAATCAAAGAAGCGTAGAGAGGGGGCCTTTGCATGGAAAAAAGGATAAGAAAATGCAGGGAGAAGACTGGAGGATAAATAGAGAAAAGAGGCAACACATCAAGTGTTTGAACCCCAGAAGAGCTCTCTGCAGCAGCTCTCTGTCATTTCCCTCCTTCTTTCCGTCACGTCAGCTGATCTCTCCATCCTTGTCACTGAGTGTTTGATAACCAGTAGGGGCCGTTCTCTCGTGTTCGTTCTTTATGAAGCAGAGACCCCCTGCGGCCACGCTCACAGGCGGCGCTGCACCTCGGGTAACACCTCTATTACAGTGGCCCTCTTTCTGCTACACTCTTGTTTTTTTTTTTTATGACAATCAATCTTTTTAATGTCACCACCGCCCACACGTGTGATTGTTGCTATGGAGATCAGTAGATCTGCACCAAACTGCTCCCTGAGGGAAGAAGTGTGCGAGCTTGCAGTGGTGCATATGCATGAGTTTACGCAGAGTTGCATGGTTCTTTTTGCTTCTGTGCTCACAGTTCATCTTTAATTGCGATCTGCAGTCTGCAAACTGAGCACAGTCAGTAATCCAAGAGGCCCAGTATGAGCTAAATAGCAGTGATTTATTTACAAATCTGTTAATGGACTATTTCTGCTTTCCTCTCCTTCAAATGTAGGTACAATAACTTACCCACAATAACCTTGGGTACAATAAACATGCAACAATCTTTCTTACAAGACATATGTGCCATAAAATACCTTCCCTAAATGTATAATATAGTGTAGGGATTCCCAGTTGTGTCATAGACCTGCCTCCATCTTTATATGATAAATGTGGCTAAAGTCATTAAAAAGCAGAGGTCAAGCCTTTAGCTTCTGAGCCCTAGAGAGCTTCTCAGAGTTCTCCCCTTGTCTGCCCTCTTTCACCTCCAGTTCCTTCTTTCCTCCCTCCGCTTCTCCCTTTAACCACTGAAATGTGTTATTAGTAATAAACAATAGAGGAACAGACGTTTTAAAAGCATGCTTTACTTCCCTAATAACTGCTATCTCTGCCCATAATAACCCCCTTTGATACAAAAGGGGTTCTTGAAAATAGGCAAAAAACGTGCAGCTGTTCCGAGTTGGCTGCGGCGGCGGAAATCACCGGACGGACTTTCATTCCGGTTCCCTTTAGGCTTGGTTTTGTTTCAGCAACATCTGAAGGGTGTCTGACTGGCACGAACAAAATGTTTAAAGAAGAATTCTATTTAAAGTCGTGCTCCCCAAATGCATTTGTCAAGGCCTCAGAGCAAGAGGGTAGTGTGTTGATGTGCGTTGTACCATCATGAAAAAGCTCCACCTGATACAGTTTGTGACGGAAGAATCCAAAATAAAAACAATCTCCCACCAAAATGAGTAAAAACGGTGTCATTTGAAGCTCGTCAAGTCCAACCACTCTGTCGTGCACAAGACTGAAGAACACGTAAAACAACGTGAGAACGCCACCTCGACACCGGGACGAAGAACGGGAAAGCGCCAACGAGCGGCTGTACCATTTTTTTTCTGCTTCCGATGACACACTGGCGCGCACATCCTGACCTGTAATCTTTGGTTCCTCCGCCATCTGTCCGGTTCTGCCCGCTGGCATTGGAGTCGGACTCTTGTGAGAACTCATTAGTCTGTGTCAGTGTTAACCGCAGCAGTTCTTCAAAATTGAACTTCAATTAGAATATGCAAATACATGGTCATAAATAAAAAAATAAAAGGCTGCCATTATAAATGGAATATAAAGAAACACAGAAGCTGAGGTGATGTGGGAAAACATCTGCGTTGAACGTTCTGTTTAGGATCCCTGCGGGCCTTGGTCTGATGGTAATTGTACAGGGAAATTACTGCAGCATGTAAAGGCCTTATTTGCAGGACAAATTACATAACCCAAGGTGCAAATATGTCAAAAAAATATATGTTAAAAAAAACAAACAAACACACCATGGCCCTTAAGAAGAAAATAATAGTGAGGCCTAATGAGCCCACTTTTTCCTGCTTTATCTCAACTTTGCACTCGACTCAGTACCTTTTGTAATCGTTCTCTCGCTTATTAGAGGAAAGTCGACCTTTTGTGTGTTGGCAGCTGTGACCTTTAACAGTGAAACAGACTGAGAACAGCTGTGCAATGAGTGGAGCATAATGTGGGTTCACCGAGAGGGAGACGTGACAACAACTTGTCCTCAAATGGAAAAAGGGTGAATTAGTCGCCTTCACATACAGGACGTGCAAACGGATCGATGGTGGAATCATCGCACATGAGTAGAGCACAGGTTTCACAGGCAGCCTGTCACCTTCACCTCCTTATCTATCTATCTATCTATCTATCTCTTTATCTATCCATTTACTCTATCTGTCGCTCCCTTGCACTCAATTAATAAGGAAAATCTTCAATCCAATAAGGGGGTTTGTGAGATAAATAGCCAACACATACATTCAGTAAATACAACAAGGTTACAACTTTAAATGTCAGATGAACATTTTCAACGGCGTTTGTATTTGCAGAATAATAAAGTTGAACCAATAATAAAGACTAAATAACCAGGGTAGGCTTAACATTTAATGACTCAAGTTGGGTTTCAGTGGCAGATGAGAGCATAATAAGAATACCGTATGTTGCCATAGCGCCACAACATGTGATCTCATTTTTTTTCCTTCCATGTGTCCATGTGTGTTTGATCAGCCATTAACTTGTGTTATTTGCACCAGAGCTGTCGAATTCCCCTCTGACCTTCATTCTATTTGTGACACAAATATCTTTGCCATTACTTGTATTCCCCTGTGCTGCAGCTAGTTTATTACCCATACGTTCGCTGTCTCCCTAGTGCACACACCTACACACACACACACACACACACACACACACACACACACACACACACACACACACACACACACACACAAACAAACACACACACACTCACACACACATACATACATACACATATACAAACACACACCAGGTCTCTGTGGATTCTTTGATTTCAAAGCACTTCTTTCTTGGATCTTTACTGTACATCAAATATACTGTTAACACCCAAAATCCTACATGTAAACATCAGTCATGCTATGTGCTGCAAGTCAGATAAACTCATGTTGGGAAAAGGATTTGTTTGGAATTAGGCAGTAAATAAATGCTGGCACTGGTGATCTGTTGGTTTTTCTGCAGAAGAAACCTTTTAGAATTTTAAATTCCTCAAGGAAAAGACATAAATCTTTGCAAAATCTGTCGACTGTAATCAACAACAACTGTAATCAAATAGCTTCAATTACTAGCTTGGGGTATTTTGCATTGAGGACAAAGCTAAACAAGCTGACAGCAGAAATGACACAATAAAAATAACCTTTCACATTAGCAAGCCTCTTTATCATTAAAGATTGATGCTCACTTGGGAAAACCATCGGATCTATAGCATGTTATTACAAAATGACCAGTCTGACGTGATCTGTGTCAGCTACGAATGTCTGATGCCTCACGTGACAAAGTCTTTTTTCCAGCAACATAAATTAGTGTCCACAAAAAACTATGACATCGATACAGAAAGGATTTCCCTGTTGGGTACTAGCCTATATGCTATATATAATTTTCATTTTGATTGGTCTAGTTTCCCTTAAGTGATGCTGCTATACAGCTGTACAGTCTTGGTAGGAATGATGCAGAGCAGTGGAGGAGTACGGAATGATAATGATATCCTACAGGAGAAGTTCCAGCTAGGCAGCAGTAATCATTTCTACAGGATTAAGTCTTAACCCACATCAGCCAAGCATATTAGCATTCTGAGTGAGTTCTGCGGCAAGATTCCATACAGGCTAAAAGCTGCTCTTAATAGGAAGGCAAAAAGGAGGCAAACTAGGGGGTCTGTAATAATAAGTTGAATATTAAAAAAATCTGGCCAATAAAGCAGCTTCATTTAGGGCAGTTGGTTCTGGTTCTCTGGAGTATTGTTTAAAATATGCTTCTTTTTTTTTTACTTTTTTTTTTTATTGCAGTGGGACTTTATATCACCTTTGGTTTCCACTGACATTTAAGTGAGGATGGGTTTGAAGACCAAATATGTATTATTTTTATCTTAGAGGCATGCTTGCACTTTCACCATACGTTTTTCATAATGCAGGCATCGCCACAATCACCTGCTTGTTTGCAGCTGTAAAGACACAAAGACATCTCACGCTTGCTGAAAATAAATCACTGTTGCACCTCCTTGGTGTTGCACATAAAGGTGCTGTGCGGCACTGTGGTGGACGGGAAAATTTCAAGTCATCAAATGCTTTTTTTGGTTTAAACAGAAAACACACACAGGCATGAACAGCTGAGAGTCAAATGAAAGTCCAGAAAATTCACTGTGACTGCACGATAAGGCCCTGGAATAAACAGCAACACTATTTTCTACATTTAATCAATCATATAAAATAACCGTTATACCCATACCTGCATTTATACATATAATACAGTATAGTATAACTGCATCATAAAAATTGCAGAATTCAAACATCCTGGCTGTCTCTGCTTCCGTCACCATGGTTTTGTAGGCGTTGTTGGCTGGCAGAAAAGATGATGACAGATCTTGTTGGAGATCTTCTCGTTCACAGGGACAGATCTGTCAGTCACAGGGTTCGGCCCACGTGGGTATGGCAGCCTTACCTGCATTCTTACACTAAATCCTTATTCTGCTTTTGCCCTGGCATCTGACGAGTACAGCCTGCTAAAATCCTGGAAAATAGTTCCAATTTGTCAAGCCAAAGAGAAATATATATAGGGAGAATGTAGGCGAACTTGAAGACGATCACTGTGAGATTCTCTTTTACAGGCTGACTCATCGCAGCCTGAAGGTTATTCAAAGTTCCAGCTCAGAGACCTTGTCTGTCAATGTGTCAGGAAAATGACCCTGAAAATAAGATTTTACAGGGAGGTTAACTGCATTCTTCCACCACAGTGTTAATTATGACTTTTATTATGACAGTATGAATTATGCGTTGCACATCTTGATATCAAAATCTGAACAGAATTTCTGAAATCCCACCTTGCTGATGCACACGAACGCAGCACCACCAGCCCACATCGTCAAACAACACCTAGTCTGTTTAATGAGTGTTGGAGGAGGCAGCGGCGCCCAGGCCAAACACGGCCTTTTAATGTGTATGAAGGATCATATTGAACCAGTTTTTTAAAAAGAATACACTACATGACCTATAGATTAATGAGGCGTGCACATTTAGATACACTCAAACGTTTTGGCTTTGCGTGTTTTTCTGAGTACATCTTTGAGCCACTTGTCCCCGAAATGAATTACGGCAGTGACCCTGGGTGTTAATACCTGCTGCTTTCTGAAATTAATTAATCCACCATCAGGCACAACTTCTATTGTAATAATCACTCACATTTTACTTGAGCCACAATAAATCTGGGCTGCGCATCGTTCAACGACCAAGCAGGCCTCATTCATCATGTAAAGCTTTACACTGTGGTGAGCGAGGAGACGTGTGTGTGCGGATTTCATTTGTGTCTATAATGCAGTTTAGTAATGTGAATATGTCAGCTACATTAATTTGCAGCTCTTAAAATATCATTGGCAAACCTTTTCTACTAGTTAAGGTCTCACATTCAGGAAATTTTTGACTCCCACAGAAACTCTCTGATATGTCTGCCCTACCTTTCATTGGCTAATCCACACCAGTTTTACTCTTCATGTTATTTCACCAACTCCCCTGTGTAAACACCATCCAGCGCTTGGCTTTTGCATTGATTATGATGTACTTTTCAAGTGCTGCGTTTTAATTTTTGGAGACAAGGAAAGAACGAACGGTGCTCAACTCGATCCCTGTATGTACAGAGGATATTTTGTCGACTCTTTGCACATGCAAATCAAACACAGCCAGCCTCTCGCAGGAAATCATCACAGCAATTAGCTCCCTAGCGCTTTCCCTCGCTGCCACACTGATTGGCTGAAATTATTTTAGGAAGCAGCTCGCTGCTGCTCCCAGAGGTGCTCTGAAATTATCCCAGCGCTTAGCTGGTACCAGGGGACGTCAGCCCATGTCAGTATGTAAACATCCCCTTATTCCTCCAGTGTCTCTGTCCCAGTGTCTCCAGCCCATTCGGCACATGTCATTTGTCAGCTTTGATTCAGATTCAACGACACGCACACCTCCTGAGACCGCAGCTGCATCTGCATTCCCACCCAGACGGCCCAGAACTACCTGACCAGCTTTTGGTACAGTTGAGAGTGAAGGCGAGAAAAAAAACACACACAGGGTAAAAAAAAGAGACAAAGAGGTCTGCGTGTCCGCAGGCTATGCTTCAAAGCAACTGATGGGCAGTGCTGAGATTTGAGGGTCACCCTCTAAAACCATGGGGAGAGCGTGAACAGTGAGCCTGAGGCGTGATAAGGCACAGGGGTACGGAAGGTGATGACAGGTGGGCACCCCTTTGTGGGGAAGCGGAAGCCTGACAGGGAATGAACGTCAGATGGGATTTGTCTTGAAAAGAAAAGCAATTGATGAGGGGAAAAATAGGTCATTGTGATAGTCAGAAGATAAGGTGTAGATAGCTGAATGAGCGCACCTCCAGAGAGGTTAGCGCTATCGTGGAGGAAAGACACACCTGAGGGATAAAGGAAAGACTTGGAGGGTCCCTCCTTGCCACACGGGAGGATGGGATCTATTACATAGAATGACACATGAAAAGGAAATGCTCTAAATGGATTTTTTTTAGATCCTCCACACTTATGACAACATGTGTAAAGCTGGTGGTATGGGTGAAGGACTAGAGCATGTACGTGGCAGGAAGTCCTCTTTCATTAAACAGAAAAAAATGGAATATCAGCATTATTGTTCTTGTTATTTTTATTATTTCTTGGTTTACGATTACTTGGAGTTTACTTTATTGCGAAAATAAACTGCAGTCCATAGGCTGTAGCACAGTTTCTCAAAGGTTAGGATTGTACTGGAGATTTCCGAACAACTTCAGGGTCAGTTCATAACAGTGTCCAATATTTTTTTAGTGCTGTTCCAGTATTGATGTAGACCTCCATATGCTTAGCTAAAAGGTCAGTCCAAACTGTGTGACTGAAATCTAATTTATTTCGCATGCTCTTCCATGGGCAATAAATGACATTTTGCCTGCCCTTGAAAAAGATGATCTTTGCTCTCACAGAATTAACATCGGACTACCTACTAACCAACACTCATATTAAAGCCTGAAAAGAGAAGTTTGCCCTCAAGATTCACTGTAAGTAATCAACTATTAAAACGACAGTCACATATGTTGACTGTACATATTTGTTTTATGTAAATGCCATTAACAAAAAGTTCATCTGTAATAAAAAAAACAGACACCGAAAAAAAGCTTAATTTGTTTGCAAAATGGGATCAGTGCAGAGTCTATTTATGCAATGGCAAGAAGGCGTTTATAAAAAAAAGTGATCTTGAATTGACATCAAATTCACTGGTTTACCAGTCTTGTGCTCTGCATTCGTATCTCACAGCCCACCTGAGGTTTCATGATGGAAACGTGCTGAAATGGTTCCACTGACTAACAGAGGTGGTAGCAACGTTCCAGTGCCACTGGTGTGATGACATGCTGGTTTAAAAGCCGCGATGATTGCTTGTTTTGGCTGTGTGTGAGTGTGGATAATCCCCTTAAAAACATCATTAAAAAAAACACAGAGTTAATGAGCTGACAGGTTGCAGATGTGGGAAAAAAGGCAAAGGTTCCTAGAAAGAAAAACGTCCTTCCGGTTATAAACCAGTGTGTTAGGAGAAATCCATTGTCACTAATCTGGAATGCAGGATGTGTGTTCCTCACAGGCAGCACCTCTTTTCTGTGAGGTAATTTTTGAGGGAACAGCAGGAAGATGTCCGTCCAGTCCGAATGTGAGAGACCCCACGGTGGTGTGTTCAGATGGTCCTAGCTGGTACGAAATGATCCGGCTACTTGAGCTCTGGTTTTAGTTCTGTTGGTCTGGCTTCAGTTGGTATCCTGGTCAGTGGGTCAGTGCCTGCAGTTCATCTTCTCCCGAGTCGTTGTTAAAGAGATGGTCCTCTTCAAGTGTTCTGATTGGCCCGTTTAATTGGTCTCCAGCATCCCGGACAGGAGCCAATTACAGTTCCTCTTTTGTGCTGCATGTCTGTGCTGCATGTGTTTAGGCTGCTGTGCTCACACTCCTCATTTCCTCTCACTTATCTTTCATGCTGTCCTGCATTTTTCTTTTTTTCTAACATCTCCCAGAATGGCTCCTAGTGTCATTTAGTAGAAGTTACATTCGCTTTATACTCATTTTGTCCATAAAAGGAAACTTGACATCTTCCCGCAGCAGTGCAGAAAGTGGTCTCCCAGCCCTCTGGCACAGAAATGAAAGAACCACAGGAGGGAAAGTGTTGGAGCCTGCAGCGGTGGTAAAACATTTGCGACAAAGAGAACAAGGCACAGTTGTAACTAAATGTCTGAATTACAGAAAGCCAGAGCACACCAGGTTTGTGTCTGCTTCACCCCAACATTGTCACCGTGTTTAAAGAACAGGATAGAGCGAAGTTTGTTCAGTAATCCATCCATCAGGATGGACTTGTTGGTTGATCCAGGTCGCTGCCTAATTCCTTCCACTGTCTGCAACGTGGCCCCGATTGTGTCGCTGAAAAGCAACAATTAGTGGCAAAAGGAGCAATAAAAGCAAAGGCACGGGCAACCTGTCCAGGAAAACACCGGGATTTCTACCGGTAATTAAACTCTGATGCTTGCCAGATGGATCATCGAGGGAATAAACAGGGAAGAAGTAAAGACAGAGAGGACAAAAAGCTGGATCCTCCTCTGTTAAAAGCTTTCAGGCTTGTAATGGTAATTAAGAGGCTGTCTCTGGAGAGGAGGTGATATTAGAAGAGAGAAGAGAGAGAGGCTGAGGTTGTGCTACACCAGCGCTTTCATGTTGTTATTGCTCTCACTCATTGTTCCACTTATTCTGCCCAAATCCTCTAAAATGCTCTCTCTCTGTTCTTCTAAACTCTGCTTCCCCCTGATGACCTTAAACTGACCTGCAACGTGGCATAATTGCTTCAGACGCCACTCGTTGTTTTAGTCTTTAAAAAAATTATCAAAGAGGAGGGTTTATTCGGTCGTAAGACTGTCTTTTATCTTTGCAGAGTACCTTTTTTGTGTCCTCTCGAGCTTTTGTTCCATCCCTCCTACATTTAGAACCAACCCGGTCTGTGATCAGCACCAGTCCGTCGAGGCTGTGATGTGGCACTGCGCCCGTCTTTTCTGCAGGCCTGTTTTCTGTCCTGACAGGGCCCCGCAGAGCTGCTCTGATCCAGCACTGTAGATGTTGTCATGGCAACGTGGAGACAGCCAAAGAAAGGGAATGTTGACGAACAGAGAAAAGACTTTTCTGAGCTTAACACTTGACTCACGATACACGCAGATAACAGTAAACACCCCTTTCCAGTTGCAGTTTCCTATAGACGCCTCCCAGGTCTCCGATTGGACTGACAGTTTCTATAAGCAACTGGCTGCCTCCATTTGCTGCTACCGACTCGAAAAAAAGGTTGGATTTAGGCCAGCTCTCCAACGGCATACCTCTAGAAGCAGAGGCTTAAAGAGACACACAAATGCACGAGTGGTGGTGACATTCTCGCTCTGATCTCATCACCTTAAAAAGGTCAGGTCGGGTGCCACCTCAGGCAGTGGTGAGACAGGGTGGGACAGGCACCCTGCAGTGATCTTTTTTTGTCATTCAGGCTGTCCAACAGACATCAACACGTGCACGCAGGCTGGAGATTCCAGAATATGTAGTCTGAGGGTTGTGGTTTGAGAATTTGCTGTCTCCCATCACAATTCTGCTGACTGAAATGACAGGTCTCTGGTCTGATGGATGACAACGCCAGAGGTAGGCGTGATCCTTGTGAAAAAATAAACAGTCGGGAGGAGTTGATGCCAAAGAAAAGTGACAACACAGGCACCGCTACAGCTTCACCTGGCTAAAGCCTGACCCTCTCATACTAAGAAAATACAGTCCTAACCATACCATAAATTTACCAAAATCTCATCTTTTTTTAGTGTGAGATTTGAGACACCTCTGCTTTGATTTCTCATCTCTTTGGTGTGCCGAAGTTGTGTGTTTCACAGCTTGTGGGGGGGAAATCATGACTGACAGGACTAAATTTTCTTTATCAACACATAAACATCTTTCTTTCTTTTACATTATCTTGTTTTGAATCACTTTACCCTGAAGCCTTACTCCGCTCACAGTACTCAGTTGCATTTTTTTTTTGTCTTCACTATGCATCCTTCTGAAATATGAGGGTAATTCACCACAAATTATTTGTTTATGACCAGAGTGCAGCTGGAAAGTTTTCAGACGCTTTTCACATTCTGTTGTGTGGCGCCCTAATGCCGATAGGAAGAAAAACAAAAATCAGCTTTTCTTTCATCTGATCTGATCTTCACTAAATTCTTGCTAGGACCTCATGTAGACAGTTGTGCATCATCCTAAATGATTTCCAGTCGATTGAATTTACCGCAGGAGAGCCTCACGTCAAGGTTAGGAAATGATCAAGACCAATGGTAGAAACCAGAGACAGTTCAGGTCAGAGCAAAGACCCCAGATACTTCTCTCAGTTCAATATTTGAAGTTTTTCCCATATAAAGTTTGGTTTCATCTTGTCATTCAGGAACATTGTTGCATCCTGAAGTTGTATAAACATTTTCAGTAAGATATTTTGCACATTCTTTAGAAAATTAGATAGCGGTACTTGTCGAGCACATGTATTTATTAACTGGTACAATTATTAGTTCTACTTTGTGGGTAATTCAATAATATCTATTTATACAGAGGATATGCAAAAAAAAAAAAAGTTCTCAATACATTCATATATCTCATATAAAGGAGGAGGAGACAGCCTTTGTCGCTGACCTCACAAAATTTTTCAGCCTTAATGGACGCAACTTGAGACGCCACAACAGCACATGCACCGGTGCCGTGTAGGAGCAGGAAAGTCAAACTTCAGAGAGACCATCACACCCTCCCGGTTCTCCTGTCAGGCTCTGTGAAAGGAGGATAATCTGGGATGGAACTGATGGAGAATGAAGCTGGCTAGCGACGGGTCGTGACTTGAGCACTATAACTGTTTGAGGAACGTGGTTTTTCTTGACGATGTGACACTATTCTGAACTGTTTAGCTGTGCATTTTGTTTCTTGACAAATGCTGTAAAGCTGACGAGACATTTGAATAAGGAGCTGAAACATTCTGCAAGATCAGGCCTTGGAAACCAATATCGGTCACTGACCAAATCGGTCAGCTCTCACCATCAGTAAGGCAGTAATAAACGATGAAACGTAGGCTCGAGGCAGACATCGGTGATTTTTTTTCCCAGTCCTTTATCATTTTGTCACTCTGGTCAAAGTGCAGTTATCAGTTGATCTTATTAATCTGTCTTCCGGTCCAAGTGAAGCCCAAAGTTTATGACTGGTGTTGCCCCTGAAGATTTTCTTATCCTAGCAGAACAAGACATTCCATATTTCCAGTCCTTAAATGCCACACAGCTGTCCGGCAGCCGCTTCAGATGTCACCGCCAGTGCCAGATAACTGTGCCTTTCCTTCCACTTGCACAGGACGAAGCGAAGCCAACAAAAAAGCTAAGCGTAGTTCAAGTAAAGGACAGCGCCAGTGCTCTTCACTTATTGCATCAAGATGATGACAATGATGCAAACCTTGTAAAGAAAAGAGTAACAGAACAATGTTTTGCACATGTCGTGAGACATCAAACACGCTGTGAGTATGACGGGATAACAAAGCTCCCATCGATGTCCCTTTTTCTGCAACAAAAAAAACCTCTGGTGGACGTTACACTTACACAGTTTTCTTTTTTTACAGCTCAAATTTCGTTTTTCCTTTTTTTCTTTTCTCTGGTTTCCTGTGTCCTCTCTTTCATTGCACAGTTTTTCCAGCATTATTTTTTATTTATCCACCTTATCGTTTATTCATCTGAGCAAGTGAAATAAATATTTTGTTTAGGTTTGCTGCCAGTCTACGAGACACAATTTGTCTTTTTTGAATGCCTCGTGTTAATCTTTTAAGGGCCCAATGTGTTTTTTTTCTTCATTACTATAGTTCACATAATGGCACTTATTTTAAGTGCGCCCAATAAGCACCCTCACTTGGGCATGTGGACAATTCCCAGTAGACGTAAGCATTTGTCAAATGAACATGGTACGCTTTCATGGGCAACATGTCACCTTAAAAATCAATTGAATTCTTGTCTGAACCAGCTTCACTCCAAATCCTGGCACTGCATCACCACAGCACACTAAAACACATTTGAGAGGTTTTTGGGTTTTTTTTACAATTTAGACAAATTAATGACATCGGCATCAGTTTATTCCACCCTTATATCAGTGGGGTTGCGTAACTGTTTCCATTAGTCCTCAGGATTGATACCACTGGCCTGTTTGCAAAATGAAAGGATGCAGCCTGCGAATTGCTGGGTTGGCTTTACAAACACGCTGAACCACTATCACATCCTGTTAATGTTTAACCTCGGAAAAGAAACTAAAAGAAATAAAACCCCTGTTTTTTCTGCATGTTGGAGAACTATGACTTTAATAATTGTTCTGAACCTTTTCTTTGGTACGTCCCTGCACCTGCGCGGTAAAGAGACCCAGCTAAAGGAGTTCTGTGAGAGGGGGCATTTGTGAAGGTGAAGATCAGCATTGCCTTTAAAAAGTTGTTGCCCTTCACCCGCTCGCGTCGTCACCTACGCAATCATCAGTCTCAGAATTTGTGACCTGCGCCTTGTTCACGATGAGCGTTGGGCCCAAATGGCAGCCAGAGGGTGTTTGTCAATCATGTGGATTACATGGATTTGTTCCACGCCCACTCATGCCTGAAGGCAAGAATGTACACAGATAGGCCGGAAACAGGCAGAAAAGTGCAAAATTGCTCTTGTGTAAACACTCGGGGGATGTTGTCACCCCAGATCGTGCCTAATAATAAAATACTTCTCAAACCCTGAAGATGGCAGACAAAAACTTACAGCTCACTTGACAAGTATGGCTGCTGCCTGCCTTCCAATGGTTTGCCTTCTTCCTCTGCACACAGTGCTGGTTTCAATGGGTGTGTTTTGGGGGATTTGGGGGGATGCTGCACTTGGATTAGAATGAGTCAGCATGAGGCCTTCAACTATTTCCTGGGATTCCTGGGTAGCTCAGTGGAGGCTTCCTCTCTAGGCGGCAGCTGGCCGCAGCATGATGTTCCCGCTTTGTAATTGATCTGTTGGTTAAACACACAGGGCTGGGGGGACTTACACACAGGGTGCACATCTTTGGCTAAACTACTTGTGTTTTTTTATTTTTTTATACCTTTCTTTACTGCAGCAAGGATTTGGTGTGGCTTTTGCAGCGTGTGCTGTCACACACGAGGGAGTCCTGTGTTGGAGGTTATGGTGCGTAGTCTTTGGGGAGTTTGAGAAAGAGTGGCTGTTGAACTTTGAAAATGTCAGCCAGCGCTCCTCACTAACAGCACTGATGCTTCATCCGAGGGTATTCTTTGTCCGAGCCTTTAAACTTTTCTTGTGCACCAGGTGCATTAAAAGCAGACAGAGGATCAAACACAAGCAGCCCATCAGAAAAAAAGCCTGATGGATTTTCCTGTGAGGGCGCTGCAGGTTGCGAGGCGGAGGTGTGAGTGGACGGCCCAGTTTCCCAGTCTGGTGTCTGCTGCGACCGGGCCGAGTTACAGACTCACCTGGGTGAACGCACACCAGGGCAGTCGTCCTTGCGCTCCTCATTAATCTTACAGTAAAAACGGGTACAGCTTAGACCTGCTTCCTCTTCACGTGCCTCGGTGCCAAGCACAGTGATGGCTCTCCCACAAGGACTTCGCTCGATTATGGGCTCACTGCAGGTGCTGCATGATGGATGCTTTTTGTCCGTGTGTTAATTACATGTTGCTGTCCGGTTTACCCAGAGACAGCAGCGTGCAATGACGCCTGCTGGCCTCGAGAGCGTTTGCTAATCCAAACATAAATGATATTATCTTGTGCTCAGCAGCCTCACATGCAGAGAGAAAACTCTGAGTGTGCTCATGTGTTCATGGAGGAATGTGTGCATTTAAGAGTGAGCATTACCATCCTTTTCTTGAATGATGTTACAGATGTGTGAAATCTGTTTTCTTGAAGTATCGTGTAGTATAAACGCTTTGAGTTGTGGCTGTAATCATATGTAAACTGCAGGCTCTTTTTAGTCCACGTTTCACCTCTCACTCGGCAGCGCCTTTAAATCTCTGATCCTCCTCGCTCGGCATATAATGGCATCAGCATTATTGGAAAAGGTTTAAAGGGAGGCAATTTTTTTTTAAATTGGCAGCTACAGTGTCACCTTTTCCCCCCTCAGAATTTGTCCCCTTTTACAGAAAATTCATCAATTCCCAGACCAAAGTAAACACTCCATGCTGACAATGTCTTCACTTGCTCGCATCAAATCTCCGCAAACTGCAATTGTTGACTCCTGACCTTCAGCAGCAGCAGCACCTAGATAAAGTCTCTACATGCTTTTGTTTCAGGGACAGAGCAGAAGCTCTTGGGTGCCATCTTGTGTCCACTAAGGCTTTGCTGCTTTCAGATCTGTGTTCTGCACAATGTCTAACGAAAAGGAGTTTTAGTAGAATTTCCTTTTTACCTGTCATCTTTTAACCATTGCTGTTGTCATCTGTCCCTACAGGAAATGCTTTAAACCTGACCTGCCGGGCGTTTTTTGGCTACAGCGGCGACGTCAGCCCTCTCATCTACTGGATGAAGGGAGAGAAGTTCATAGAAGATTTGGACGAAGAGAGAATCCAAGAAAGTGACATCAAGTAAGTCAGCCTGGAATCCAAATCCCTTAAGTGACGAGCTCTTAAATGGTTAACTCACCACAAAATGAAAATCTGACTGTGAATAGTTTTTCCTCATGAGCACCATGTGGGTTTCCTACCAGTGTTTAAATGTGAGTGTGAAAGGGTGCATTCCATTTATCATAAAGAAAAAAAAACGAAGTTGAAATTAGTGGGGATAATGATTGAATTCTTACTTTTGGGTGAACCGTCTCTATACCCTTATTGTCACCCCCCATTACTGCTACCAACACAAAGGCGAGAGCCACCAACGTGAGTGTTCTGGGTTTAATTGCATGTAGATAATTTTTATGAGGAGGCAATAAAGGAAATTATAAATGCTTTTGCGCTGTTCATTTACTTTTAAATCCATTACCTACTAAATCTGCAGAAGTAACGTTTTAACCAGAGATTTATTTGCTACTTCTGGGTCCATTTGTATGTGTGTGTGTGTGTGTGTGTGTGTGTGTGTGTGTGTGTGTGTGTGTGTGTGTTGCATTGTTCTATGATAGAAACAGCATGCAGAGATTAAGGTGTCTTTTTAATAAATGATTATTTATTCAATCCGCCACCACAATATTCACTTATCGTTTATTCAAGCTGTGTGTTTTGGCAGAGGCGTTCTGTCACATACGAGGTCAAACTATTCATTGATCCCACAGTTTGTGCGTCTGAAGAGAAGCCCAAGCTGCTGTCTTGTTGTCAGTTTTATGTAATCTCCTCCCTCTTTCCATTTCCGTCCAGGCACAGTTTGTCCAACACGCCTCACATCTCAAGCTCAGAACAGACTAATATTTCTCTATCTTGCTATCCTTTTGGAGTAACATATTTAAACAAGTCCATTCCCCACATGGTGCACGTGTATGTTTTCCATTAGGTCTGTTTGGGGAGGCTGCAGCTCTAGGGAGACGGCCCTGTCAGATGGTTAACAACCGCCATTTTTCACACCGCCGCCACTGTCAGTGTCTCTCTGGCTGCACCCACCTACGGCAGCATGCAGATGGGCCACGGGGAGCTCAGGAGCAGGTTTAGGAGGGGAAGAGTGGGAGGAGGTGGAGACAGAAATATTAAGAAATCTCCTCGTAGTTGCTAAGAAGAAAATCCAAAGTAATGCAAACAGGACATGCACAAAGCTCACAAACAGCGTCTTGGCAGCAGATGTCTCCCGTCCGTGGATGAGGGGTTACTCCATCAATAACTCAACCCAATATTTCACTGAGGCGGATCAATAATGCATTTGATCATCTTTGTTGCCGATGCTGCTGCCTGTGCACTGGTCCTACCGCCGTCCGGTCGGATGAACCGGGCAGAAACGGAAGAAGAGCAAAAGATCTGAACATACCTTGCAGCCAAGTCTTCCTCCTGGATGATGCTGCAGCTGCATCCCTGTTTGTCCGCCTCTCCGCCTTAAACCGGCACCCACACACTTTTATTACCAATGCATCGCAAGACAACCCTGAGCTCTGAGACAAACCTCGTTCCTCCGCTTCACTTTTACATTTCTTTGCCCAACTCCACACCTATCGATCCAGAGGACCTCATTTCTATGGAAACCCGGCTCTATAAATTCTAATTTTGGCCAGCAGAATGAAGCAGTTGTTATTACAATTTCATGGATAGATGAACAATAGCACAGGGTGCAGAGATAAATGAATTAGCAAAACAAATGTAGTTTCGCAATAAAAAGAATGTGATTGATATCGTATCGGACATGCTGGTTTTGTGTCCTACAACTGTATGTTCAGTGGGGTGTTTGAGTGTTGTTGGGAAATGTTATCAGATTTATCCAAAACTGTCACGTACAGACAGCCGATCAGACAGGAGCATAACTTTCAGTTGATGAAGCTTCACACAGGTCCTAGCTGAGATTCTCACGTTTGCCTAATTCTGTGTGTAATATCCTTCACTTCTCATCTTCTTCGCTTATAGACTATGTCATCTTCACTCGGTCCTCATCACATCTTTCTCAGGCTCACACCAAGCAGCACTGGTCATTATTTATGACAGTGACGGGAACAATCACGAGAGACCTCTGAAAGCGGGGGTATCAACGTTCCCAGGGTTTTCTGAAGAGATATAAATTCTTCCTATTATACCCCGCCACTCCACTGTACAACAGGCTTAGAGGAAACTACAAATACAGCTCTCACTTCCTCACACTGGCTTTGGAATCTGCCTGTGACGCACTTTCAATCACCGATGGCTGAACTCCTCATCAGGCTGGAGCTGGCCAACGCAAAGGCTCTACGCTTTACAGGGTCGTTTTTCCTCCGCTCGCTCCAGCCTCACGTCTCCCACCTCGTCCCTCCAACCGAGGGGACCCGTTTCCCGTTCTGCTTTTCAAAGTGTACTTTGTGCTGGGGGTGCTGCCTAAGTGGGCTAAGTCATGTGTGAGAGATATGCGAGGGAGCATTATCTACACATTCTCCTCCTCCATCAGAGCCAAGCAGCCCAGCAGGGGACACTCATTTACTTTATGGAATGTTACCTTCTCTCCCTCTCTCTGTTTCCATGGCATCCACTATGAAAAGATTTTCTTCTGATTGCCAGCATTTCAAACCACCACCACCCCAGAGCACCGCGTCATCACACTCAAGGCAGCCCATGTTGTTATATTATTTCTCATACAGTATGTTTTCCATGAAAAAATATATATTATATTTTTAAAGCATAATGTGTTTCCTGTGAAGTTCATCCATGAACTGTGATGGAACCATCTGTCCAGCTTGGCCTTGTGTGTTTTCACATGTACACACTGATGCATTCCTCCACACTGGTTTCTGACTGTGTAGAAAGACACTCGGGTGCTTCAGATGTTATTCACGCTTGTTTTGTTGGCCTTGCAGAGTCCTCAAGGAGCACCTCGGTGAGCAGGAGGTGGCTATTTCCTTGACTATTGGCTCCATAGAGGAGGAAGACCTGGGGAATTATTCTTGTTATGTGGAAAATGGTAATGGCCGACGTCACGCTACCATTCAGCTCCTCCGACGCGGTAAGAGCTTTTTGACTTTGATCGCTGCCCAACTTTGCATTTTGTTCCTTAATGAGTAGAATTAATGGGTGCCAGAATAGTCCTGCTGCTCACTGTCTGTCACTCTTCTGTATGTTTTGGGTTAGTTTGTTCTAAGCTCCTCATTAAAGTGGAGAAATGTATCGTCAAATATTCATTTTAAAGGTTCTCCTGTCATCCCGTCAGTTTTGCTTCGGCTCCGTTTGTATTGTTGAATTGTTCCTCTGCTTTAACCTCCAAAGACCAAGACTAATTTAAAGGGTGATTTATAATAAAGTTATAAAGTTTTCACATGTCTTCTTGCTCACCTCAAATGACCTTGTAAATGACCTTTTTTTAAAAAAATGTAATCGTCCTCTCTGCTTTGAGTCTGTGACCAGTCTTAGTTGGCTTTGCTGAATTAGGAAGTTTTGCTTGAGCCCTGCAACCCTCGGTTGTCTAACCATATTTTGATGGTTTTTGGGGGTTTTTTTATGCTTCATAAGGTCTGCCCATTCCAGGGCAGTGCTTCCAGGCTGTGTTTCCTATTAAAATAGTGAGACATAAAAAGACTCGCTTGACCGGTTGGACATAGATGAGGCAAAGTGGCAATGATGATCATTAATTTAGTAGTAGATAGTAGCAGTGACATGAGGCAGGAATAAAATAAGTATGAAAACCTTAATGATCTCAAGCTCATACAGAAATGAGAGATTTCTTGCATTTGTTTTGCTGTAGAAGCTAGTTGTGACATGATTAGTGCATTTGGTTGCCAAGGCAACAATCAGGAGTAGGTAGAGGAGGGCACATTATGAAAGTAAAGCAAGGCCTCTTGTTTTAAAAGTACCTGCATCCCTGTCCGGGGGTGACCCATGTCCCATTATGGATGATTGGTGTTGTTGCAAGATATCAAAGAAAAAAAGTCTTCTTTCTCATAATCACCCCCCCAGCCCCCCTTCACTGTGCCCTCTCATTTTTCCATAAGCCCTAACGAGTCTCGCCAATTCTTTCCAGATGAAGATTGATGCTCCCTCTGCCGGAGCTAAAAGTGCTATTGATTTCTCTGCCTTTCTTCAAATGTTAGTCTGTCCGGCTGTTGTTTATTCTGAATTTGATAGAGAACTCAAATATGCATCACACGTAAAGAGTTTAATATATGCATGTGTATGTGTGTGTGTGTGTGTGTGTGTGTGTGTGTGTGTGTGTGTGTGTGTGTGTGTGTGTGTGTGCGTGCGTGTGTGTGTGTGTGTGTCATCCTCAGCAGAGCTGATGTACACCGTGGAGCTGGCAGGGGGGCTGGGAGCGATCCTCCTGCTGCTCATCTTCCTCATCTCGCTCTACAAATGCTACAAGATCGAGCTGATGCTTTTCTATAGGAGGCACTTTGGCAGTGAGGATGTGGATGGAGGTAATGACGGTGCCAGACATCATAAAAAAAAAATCTGTGTCTGCGTGACTGAAGACCTTTAATCCCATTTTCTCACATTTTTTAGTTTAGCATTTAGCATTTTGATCTGACTCACTGTCGCTGGTGCGCGATTGCGCTGGTGTGATGGGAGAATGAGGAAGAGTAGGATCTTAAACGTTGCCAATACAAAAACAGATTAGTCTTCATCACTGAGGGGAATGATCAAGGGACGTGGGAGTACAGTCTGTAGGCTCTGGGCTGGGAAGCGGAGGGTTCTTGGTTTCTTGAATTGGTGAAACGGTGAACTTTCAGGGCACTGCTGAGGTACCCTTGAGCAAGGTACTGAGCTTTGAAATGTCAGACGGTGACTCCATGCCCTGCCTTCGCCTGTAGTCAGCTGGGATAATGACCTCTTTTGACAATGCGGGGGTGGTTGCGGGGGGGGCAATATCATTCCTGGTGAAAACTGGAGGTTGCACAATTATCTGGTTCTGTTTCAAAACTCTGTTAGCATCACATGTTTTGATGCAGATGCGACAACCTGTGAGCCCATCTGCCCACCAGGACCATCACCATTTCAACACAATAGGTGCTAAAAGAACTTGGATGGTTTGTCAGTTCATTGTAAAATGGGAGGAGTCAGAACTACCATAATAAAGCTCTAACTGCAAACCATCCCAGGGTTCTGATTTTTTCCCTGTACTCTCTTTGAAACGAGTGACTCTGGCTCCTACAGTAGCAGAAATGATCTACTGCACATTTTAGTTGACTCAAACTTCTGCATGATTAAGTCTTATCAGAGAGGGATGCTGGCACCAGCTGCTTTTCATTTTAACTTTTCAAGGTCGCTTGCTAATTTCAACGCCTTGTTTGATGCTTGTTTGGATCCACAGCACTGGCGTTTCACTCAGTTTCAAAGCTGCGTGTGTTTTCCTTTTTCTATTTTTTTATTGGCCCATGTTCCAGTTTCCACAAACCATAATAACTAGGATTTGTAGAATATGGCACCAGTGTTCCTTTCTCCATTTATTCTTTTTTTTTTCCTCTTTGTCTTCTGGGAAATTATTTTGAAATGGGAAAGAAGGTTCCCTGGGTATATTTTATACCCCAGTTTACTTCTGATATACACAAAGTATAAAGACCAAGTGCGTTTGACAACCTAGTGTGTGGTGCTGAAACGATCACCATTTTGGGTTTTATGTATGTTTTCCTGTAATGTGAAGCGTTATGTAAAAATACATATATGTATAAATATTGCATCTAGCTACTTTGTGAAATGCCTTCTTAAAGGTCATCGGTGCATTTTCTTTTCTCCGTTTTCAGAAAACAAGGACTATGATGCTTACCTGTCCTACACCAAAGTGGACCCTGACCAGTGGAGTCAAGAGACCCGAGAGGAGGAACGCTTTGCCCTGGAGATCCTTCCTGATGTCCTGGAGAAACACTATGGCTACAAGCTCTTCATCCCCGACAGAGACCTCATCCCAACCGGAAGTACGTGCTGTGAATGTTCTTATTCTGGATTGTTATGACAGTGACAGCAACTTCAAAACTTTTGCTGCACGTTGTTTCATGTTGTTCACCATCGAGGGCCAGGCCGCAACCGCGTGACTGTACAGCCTGCGGTGGGGTGGGGGGTGGGGGGGGGGGGGTTTTTGAAAAAAGTAAACGTTCAGTAAAAATTTCTTTACCCTTTCACTTGGCTGCAGCCATCGCTCTGCTGCAAGAGTGCAAGATTTGCCTAAAAGATGCCAATAACACTTAGAGCCTGGAACAGATGTTTTCGTGCACCCGACAGATCATTTATATCCACAACTGCTCAAATAATATGTCACTTTCTTTATGTCCCTCTGAGTGGAGTTAATTTTGATCCTTTATTGGTTTGTAAACTTCGGCGCAGCGTATGCTCATCTTTAGACCCTCCAGAGGGAATTAGGAGTGCTGGGACCTTTTGTGAGCTCCAAACTTCAGAATCAGCTGAGGTGAGAGCAGGTTCTGGCTGTACATGAATTAGATAATCAGCGAGTGAGCGTCCCAGCGGTTCCGATTTGTTAACAGAAAAAACTTGGGTATGAAATGTACAATAGATGCTGAGAAAGCACAGGAAAAACCGGGGAGACGGGGAAGGAATCTGCAGGCTTGTCAGTTTTGTTATGTGAGGTTGCCAGCGAGAGAGTGTGAGCATGAATAATGGTGCCAGGCAGGCGAAAGAGGAGAGGATTTTAGGTAAATGTTGCTGGGGAATTTGGGCCACCACAGAGCAGCAAAACCGAGACACTGGAGATGGAAGATGCCTCTGGGGGCCGACTAACCTATCTGAAAAATGAATGTGAGCTGTGGCTGAGAAGGTCAGGGGCCTCAGACGTTTTATTTTTCTTCAAGTTTAAGGCAGAATGTATGATACTAAATAAAAGATAGAAAAAAACACAGAGAGTAATTAATGAGTTAGTCAAGAATATGGGTGTGGGAATGTGATGAGGTCAAAAAAGTTGTCTGAGGAATAGCTGCCAGTGGAGAACGAATGTTAACATTTGAGGTTTGATTTTTTGAAACTACAACAAGAAACAGTAATTTGGTGTAAAAATCCATATACAGGAGCCCAGCAACCGTTTGTGTCCGGACAGAATCTGCACACTGTCAGCGACAAACATTTCCCAGTAAAACCCAGGAAGAAAACAGTCACTAAAGGGCAAATGCCCGCGGGCTTTAGATGATGGAAGGAGGCGGTGGGCAATCAATTTTCAAATACCGGAGGGGTGTGTGAGTCAGGGACGCATGGGGAGACGTGATTATGACACCGCGTGGTGTTGGCAGAGTGGGAAAGGGCACCAGACGACCTGTTCCAAAGTAACACTTGGAATTAAGAGTCCCTGGGTGTATCCCCCAGTTTCTGCAGCGTGGTGAGAAAAGAGCTCCGGCTTTAAAATCCTGTCCCCCATAGGTATCCAGCAAAGTGATGGGGATTAAAAGAATGATGAAAAGTGCAGAAACACCACGTGTGGAAAAAAGACACCAAAAAAAAGAAAACATTTCTACACAGTCAAAGATCATTTGGAAGACCTTCATTCATCCATCTGTGATGGAAGGTTTCCTGTTATTACTCTGTTATTATACTACCTCTAAACAGGTAGACCACAGGCTGGTGGAGCCTCTGTTACCATGGAAATGCAGTCAGATGACAGGCTGGTTGAGCCATGGCCCTGCAGAGTTCATATCATTCCTTTGTGTATCTCGTCTGAATCTGGTCTGAAGTTTTGTTCGTCGCCGTCTTTTGTCTTCTGTTTTGAGCACTTTGGGCTCAGCACTCTTAGTCGGATGAGTGAGGATTGAGAAACTCTTCTAAATCCATAGAATAATTAGGTGAGAAAAGCAGCCCTGATAAACTTTTTTTCTTATTTACCACAGTAAAGTTACAGATTGGTGTAACCTGCATTTCCATCCTTAAGGGCCACATGCGATGGGATCAGCCGCCACGCTGGGCAAATCCACCACCCTCGCTGGTTTTCATCCATGTTTTAATGACATCCTGAAAATTCTGTCTGAACATGTCACGCATGTAAATTCAGCTTCCCGGCCCGTCTCCACCGGCGGGACCCGGCGCTGCTCTAGTTGCTAGCGATGCTGTGTGTTTGTAATGTAGGTTTTATGTGGAACAGATAAAACTTCAGCGTGTTGTAGCTGTTCCACACAGAATTAAACATCAGTGGGAAATCTATGAAGGTTCTGTGCCCTGCTGACTGAGCCGCCTCTTTTCCTTTAATCAAAAGAAAATTGCCGGCGGCGGCAGCGCCAAGCAGAATCATTGTAGATGAATATCCAATCACCAGAGCGAGCGTGCGAGATTATTCACGTGTGAACTCAAAAAAAAAAAAGATGGGGGGAGGTGGGCACTTTCATGACGGATGTTTCTCTGTCTGTTCTGTGGACCGCTTGTGACCTGAACGTGGACGTGTTTATGTTTAGGTCTCACCAATGAGCGTTACCGGGATGACGCGCGCCTTTTTGGAGGTAGTCACCCTCAGTCTTTTCCTCCTGTATCAGATGCTGTCATTTCCTGCTCATGGGAATTCTGCAGCTGGCTCTGCCAGAAACATCTGGCCCGGCTCAGCAGCTGTGCAGCCAAATGTGCAGCTTTATCCAAACAGTTTCCATTTCATGCAGCTCTTTGGTGTGTTTGTGGCTCTGCTTTTCAAACTGCTGAGTAATAGCTGGACTGAAAAATCTGATAAATATCAATAATAAAATCATTATATTTCATTTATTGAGACCAGAAACCTGTGTTGCGCAGCAAAATAGCTTTTAGTCTTTGTCCCGTGTTTGTGTCTGCTGTTACGTGTCCGTCAGTAATTTCAATGTTTCATCATTATATCTATTTTTAAAAGAATAAAACATCCGCTTTTTGCCGACCTTTGAACCATCCAGCGAATGTTTGTCCATTCTTCCGCAGCTTACATCGAGGACGTAGCACGCTGTGTGGACCAGAGCAAGCGCCTCATCATCGTCATGACGCCCAACTATGTGGTGCGGCGAGGCTGGAGCATCTTCGAGCTGGAGACGCGGCTGCGCAACATGCTGGCCACCGGCGAGATCAAGGTCATCTTGATCGAGTGCGCCGAGCTGCGCGGCATCATGAACTACCAGGAGGTGGAGGCTCTCAAGCACACCATCAAAACCCTCACTGTCATCAAGTGGCGCGGCGCTAAGAGCAACAAGCTCAGCTCCAAGTTCTGGAAGCAGCTGCAGTATGAGATGCCCTTCAGGCGCACGGAGCCCATGCTCACCAACGAGCCCGCGCTGGATGTCAGCGAGCAGGGTCCTTTCGGGGAGCTGCAGACCGTCTCCGCCATCTCCATGGCCGCCGCCACCTCCACCGCCATGGCCACCGCCCACCCCGAAGCTGCGCTCCACCTTCCACAACACCTTCCACAGCACCATGAGGCAGAAACACTACTACCGCAGCTACGAGTACGACCTAACCCCCGGGGGAACCCTGCCACCGCTCTCCTCTCTGGGAAACCAGCACACTTACTGCAACATCCCACTGACACTGCTCAACGGCCAGAGGCCTCCGGGGAAGAGCCGAGAGCACAGCCTGGAGGAGGCGCATGCTAACAACGCCATGCTGCCTCTGCTGCCTCGGGAAACCAGCATCTCCAGCGTGATCTGGTAATGACAAGAGACTCAGCTCCGGCTCCACGAGGATCAATCGGGATCAGACAGGGCTTGGTCTGGTGCGTCGCGATAGCAGCCTAAAGGCTGTTTTTTAAGGAAGGGAGTTGTCCAGATACTTTGGTTTTTTTTCTCGGGCGGGTGCTGTCCGGTGGACACGCTCTGCCACAGAGGATGTCGTCTGCATGGAACTTGAGGAAATATAATAAAAATACTGTTGGGCTAATTACTAAAAACAGGGACTCTCAAGAACTTGACACAAAGGAACCAACATGGTGACTATGTTCACACACACATACACACACACACACACATACACAAACAAAAGGAAAACAGGGTCTTGTACATATTTATCAATTTATTTGTAGCATCAGTGTTTTCCTGTTCTGTTCGGTGATTTCATTTCCGTCACATCTGCTGCTTCGGTACTGTAGAATCTCGCTTTAACATGTTCGTATTAATGGGTTTTGTTTCTTGTTTGTTTTTTCATCATCTCAGTGCACTTGTTAGAAAAAGCCGGTGTGTCCCGTACCTGCGTAGTTGTTCAATTGTTTCTTTGTCTTTTAATCTTTGTGTAGTTTAAAATTTTTCCTATTATTTAACATTATAATTTTTCAGCAACTTCATAAAGAGCGAACACTTGTTTTTTTCTTTATTACTTTCCTGTTAAAGGTGTATCTAGTTTTAAAGAAAACCCTCTTTGAATAAGAAAAAAAATCTTAGAATATGCAAAAAGAAGGAGGAGCTGGCAAAAATAAAGCCCCCACCCCCACGCCCACACGCCAGCCCTGCCCCAGACCCGGGAGGATGGTCTGGGGGGCGTCCTGGCCAATCAACCTGAAGGACTGGACGATCGCTCTCTTTAAAGCTTCATACAGTATTTTCTATGGAAACAAACAGCCTTGTCGTTTTAGAGTGATAGTGAAATGCCTCACCTTAAAAGAAATCTGTAGATTATTTTGAGAAGAATTCTATTTTTGTAACAGAAAAGAGTTTGCCTGAGAAGTCATACTTATTTGCATTTCATCTGCCATCGAGCGGGGACTTGTGCATCGGTGTTCTGCTGGTTTTGTACACTTGAAATATGGTTCTTGTTGGCTAAGAGAATAAGGTGGTGTTTGAATTTAACATAGAAAAATGTCCTCTGCTGTTCTAGACTCAAAAGTGAAACAAAATCAATGTTTTGGTTTTAAAAACACGATATTCTTACTGATTTTATTATTATTATTATTATTATCATTATTATTATTATTAATCCCTCCCAGATGATTACCTTGGTTTATATGGATAGTTCATGTTTAAGGAAAGAAAACAATACATTTGTGTTTTTGAAAGACTTTTTAAATATATTTGAAGGTGTGATTTTCGAGTATGCATAGCAAATAGATATGTATTCTATATATAATATAGATATTTATATAAATATATAAACACAATTTTCACTTGGAAAAAAAAAATGTCTATCTTTATAGAAACACAATCATTATCAGTTGCCCTTACTTACTGCACATCAAAAACATTGATTTCCTCTTTCCTTCTGTGTCCCAGGTTCAAACATTTGTTGGCGGTAACACAACATCTGACCCCCCCAAATCCACGTTACCAGGCTAGTGAATGGTGCGTTGGTGACTCTCAAGTGGATTGAAAGTAATGGAAGTGAGATTGCCCTTGCTCGGGGAAAGGAAACAGCCATCAGTGTCCTCTTACAATACTAATATTCCTCTAAAGTGAAATAAAAGATGTGGCAACTCCTTGTGGACGAAGCGGCGGGTTATTAAAGTGTTGTTCACATTGTCGTCTTTTTCCCTCAGGGCTGTTAGGAGATTTCCCACTCAACCGCTGCCAAATGAGCAGATGAAAAACCAAATCCTTAAAGTTCACACCATAAATGAAACATTAAATACATTCCAAAATATATCAGAAACCAATATGAGCCTTTGGCAGTCTCATTTGTTCCTATCCAAGGAGAACATTCTGCAGTTTAAATATTGTGAGAGCAGTATTCTGCCTGTTTTCTCTGGGACTAATCTTCTGTGCCGGATTGTTCCAGATAGAAACAGCAATTTTCTATCAAAGCAGGATTCTTTGGTCAGGCCCAGTGCTTGTGGAGCGAAACTACTGACACTTTCCCACTGGATTTGCCTCCTCATAGGACGTTTTCTATATTCAGCTGTTCGTGTCAATGTAGGTGGTTTTATAGTTGTGAAATGCTGCAAACAGAGAATTTGCTTCACATAAGCTCATGTAGATTCTAACCTTTCCCTGCGTGCCGCTCTAACCTCAATACCGGTAATTGACATTTGTTAAAATTTTTTTCTTTGTGTGTTAAAAAAATTGGGGAAATCTCAAAATCAAGAAGCCGAATAATCATCAGGCATACACAAGTAAATGATCTGCCAGAGCTTTCGTAAAAAGAAACCCAACGAGAGAGGAAATATGTCAGCATCATGCCAAAACTAGAGAAACATTGTGGATAAATTAAAAGTCATCCTCTGGTGACTAACGGAGACATCATCCACCACAAGCTGCAAATCAATTTCTGTTTGCTAAACGTGTTTTTTCAAACATACTAAGCAAAAAATATATACTCAAAATATACTAGAAATGTTGTTGGTGGGTTGCATTCAAACAGCTGCACACAGTGTTTAGTTGACCTTTTGCATGGGCGCGGGTGGAAGTGGGGGTGGGGGGCGACTGTTATGTGATTTTGGTTTATTGTGCTAATGTGGAACTCTCCCTGACTTTGAGATCAAGTCAGAAAACGGACCGGCCGGTTTAGTGAGTTTCTCTCATTATCCGTCACTGTTCTTTTAGTGCTTGAAAAGGTCAGATATATTCTGTAAAGTGGTGACACGAGGAAAGTTTTTATAGAATAGTTCCGGCGCTAGTTCCAGTAGCTTTTATATGTGAGCAAACATCGCCCCCTGCTGGCAGGTTATTATAACTTCATGGACTTAAAGCTTAAAGAAAAAGAAGAAAAGTTTGTCACGAAACTTGGAAGAGCAAAAAAGACACATTCAGAGGGAGAGGAAGAAGCGAAGGAAACAAAGCTAAGCAACAAATCAACGCAAACAAGGACAGATGTGGCTGCGTCGTGACACACATAAACCGCCAGCGTTGAAATTTACTCATTTACTTATTAAGCGCGTCACCGTTTGGAAGCGCGCACGGATGTGAGTACGCGCAACATGCAGTCAGCCAGTCAGTCAAATAAAGACCGCGACTGGTGCACGTTGGACTCCTCCTGGCAGACAGCCGGACTTTTATTAGCAGACACAGGACTGGAAGCTTCTATTACCCGGAGCAATTAAAGGCTTAATTAGAGACCCCATCGCCAGAGAACAGCGTGGGGGGACCGACAGAAATAAGCATGTCTAGTGACATGTGTATAGCGCGCGTGTGTGTGTGTGTGTGTGCATAACAAAGCATAACAAACATGCACTGTTTGCGTATATCGGTTGAGCCAGGCCAAACCAAAAAAAAGCGACTTTGTGGTCCTGGAAGCATTTATTTAATTAGAATATGAATTATTTATTTTTATGATTTTCAATTAGAAAAAATTGAAAAATAAAAGCGCGAGCGACGCCACGCTCATCCCTACTGTAATTCATTTTACATGCGCCGTATAGCGACATCTAGTGGTCACCATTTGGAACAAACAATGCCAAAAAGCTTTTCTTTTACCCCTTTGTACTTCACAAGGATCTTTTAAATAGTGTAACAGGTCTGTTTTTCGTGAACCCAATAACCAGCAGACTGGTTTGAGCAGGCTTGTGAGTGGCTCGCACACAAAAGGCAACGAGTTCGCGGCAGTTACCTGCTGGTGTACTACCGCGGGAAACCACTGGGAGGCGCTAGAGAGGCGAGCCGAATCACCCTGTTTGTAGCTGCGCTCACGGATCTCTGGTCAGTTATTACAATTACATCAGAAAATACTATCTAATAGCGTAATAAAAGGTCTCACTTTGCTATTTTATTTCATTTTCACACACTAGACGCTCATGTTGACTGGGAGCATCATTGAATGTGGCTTAAATGTGTAGAGCATCAGTTTGTTTGGCCAAGGCTGAGAGAAGCAGCGGGTGAGCAGAGGCTGGGGTCCATCACTGAGGAGCTCCCGCAAGAAAGAACAGTCCTCTGAAGCATTTCTGAAAGGGTTATGACACGTGCAAAAACTTGTAAAAACGGTAATATACTAGATCTGGAAATGTAGAACATTTTCCAAATTTTTAATTAGGTTACAGCATCAGGAATGATCCCGGTTGGCTGAAATCTTCTACTTTTCTCTGAACCAACAGCCTGAACATTAACGACAGTGTTGCGCTGTGAAACTGGTGTTTTATCAATAATCTGCGTGGATAATCTGAGCCCGACGGTTTGAGCTGCTGGACGTCAGACTGAGATATCTTTGCTCACGTAGGCCGCGTTTTCTGGGGCTGACTTCAGGTCCGGCAGTAAAAAGTGTGTCAGCAGCAAACGTCCCACAAAAGCACACACTCCCCGATCCTCCCACAGTATTTCTTTATTATTACAAAAATATGTTTATATAAAAACGAATAAGTTATGAATTTCAGGAGGTGCTTTACACGTTCATGATACTCTAGCAAAACATTCTCTGGGTCTGTCCACACGCACACGCACACACGCACACTGTCCCTTTGGTGCCCTCCAAAGCGTCTCTGCGGGTCTGCTCCTGCAGCAGGA
>CAAE01014781.1:147410-190688 GCA_000180735.1 Tetraodon nigroviridis
AAAAGGCTAAGGTTAGCGCGTAGCTTTTCAGCAGACCAAGATGTTGTTGATCCATCCGCCCTGGTAGCTGCTGCACAGCTTGAGCTTCATCGCCGACTGAACAAGCGCTGTAAGAAGACCCTTTAAGGGGGCATCACTGAGAGGGATTCGGTTTGACTGTGCTGGACTATTGTCCTTCATCAGTTTCACGCAGCTTTCAGAGGTCCAAAATCAATGTTTCCCCAAACCGTCTGTGGTCCCGAGCTTCAGCTGTCTAAAAAAGTCGCTGCAGTTAGCTCCACAGGCTGTTTCTGTGGCTTCACCTTTATAGTTTTTCTTTTGTTGTTTGTTTTGTTTTCGATTGCATCAACACTAAAATCAAAAGTCTTACATAGTTTTCAAGACCTTACACTCAAGAAACAAAACTTTGGACAGATATTCACTGCTTTAAACACCCAGTCAGCCTCGCACTTTTTGCAGAACAATACACACAGTGATTTGCAAAGCACCACACACAGTTGATGACACATGATGATGATGATGATGATGATGATGATGAAGTCACTTTCTTGCAATTCCAAAGCACTGACTGATAAATCACCACACGCGTTAGCTAAACGATGAAACACACACATCAGGTGAACAAACACATGACTGGTTTATTGTAAACACGACAATCACTGTGTTTCAGATGGTAACACGTGGGTGTGGGTTTTGGTGTGTGTGTGTGTGTGTGTGTGTGTGCATTCGGAGAGCATCAGCCGTGCTGCAGCTTTGTTTCCAGTGCTGAAATTTAGACCAAGGTCACGTGTGTTATTTATTTAGACAAGGAGCATGGGAAAGTAGGAGCATCGCACAAGCAGAGATTGAAGAGGAGGGCTGAAGGAAAAGCTGAATATTTTATTTTTGCTTTAAAGTAAACATGTCAGATTTATGCCAGACATCAGTTTCAGCTTTTTCTAAACTTTTATTTGTGCTAAATTAACAATGGCTTCCAAACAGATGAGAAATTTTAAAGAGAGAAAAACCCAAACATGAACCAGGTCGGATAAATGAACATTGTTACACTGGACCTCTCGCAGTGGTAAGCGTTTCCTGAAAACTGATTGCACAAATGAATATTTGAGGTTGCCGTGACCCGGCGAGACAGCTCTTTGGCACATTCAGCCAAGTTGTCCTTGAAACATAAGGGTGGAGAAAAACACAAGGTTTTTACCAAACACTTTGGACTCCGAGAACAACAGACCTTCCAAGACACATCTGAGCAACTTAAGAAGACAACTTTGTGTAATTCAAGGCTCGCACCAAATGGTTCCCCTGAAAAAGACTTGTGCCGCATTGTTTGTTGATTTGTTGAGTGCTCTACTGGCGGTTGCTATGGCGACTGCCTCATTTCTCTCTATGGCTGCTCACATAAAGGGCCATGTCCTTGTCTCCATAATAGTTACAAATTGAATCCGGTACTTTACAAGGCACTCGTGTCACACAACTTAGAGCAAAGTGAGTGTATTAGTGTGTGTGTGTCGTGTGTGTGTGTGTGTGTGTGTGTGCGTGTGCTCGCATGCTCGCATGCTCGTGTGTGTTCTGGTACTTGCTTCATATTGAGTACTGAATTACTCATCCTACTAGGAAAGTGAGGACATTTTAGAGAAATGAGGAAATTTTGGCTGGTTCCTTACACCTGTAAAGAACAGTTTGAGGGTAAAACTTTATTTTAATGTTGGAGTTAGAATCAGGCTTGGGTTAGGGGTGGGGGGTCAGGGGGTTAATTGGGTTGGTTAGAGTGAAGGTTAGGAGCTGCAGAATACATCATGACTATCAAAGTCCTTGCAAAGATCATATTACAAACGTGTGTGCACAGGCTGTTCTGCTGCTACAAGTGTGTGTGAGTGTGTGTGTGTTTGAGAACTAGACAGGAAACCTTTTTTTATCAAATGTTGAAAGTCAGTTCAGAATTGAGGCTTTATTTTCATTTCACTTTAGTAATGGCATCTTTCAAAATCTGTTTTTCTTTAAAGTCACCACATCGGAGAAAAAAAAACAAAAAAACAAAACACTCCTTGTCATCTGAATGATGTACAAAACGGACGGAGAGAGTTTGCTCAAGCTCACCGTGGCATTTATCCTGGCAGTCACTGTGGAACACACTCTGGACCAGTCACCTGTCATCTCAGGACACACCTGCTCACACACACACACAACACACACACTCCTCATTTTGAGAGGTCTCCAGTCAACCAAACGTGCTTTTTTATGTTTTCAAGTTTTGACTTCTGTGAAATTCCTGCCTCACACGAGATTAGAAGAATAGTCATGACTGGTGATTGTGCATTTAAATGATTTTTAATTGAGGTAAAATTAATCAAAGGAGGGAGGAGCAGCAGAGCAGCTGCGGTATCTATGCAAACAGAGGGGAGATCACAAGGACGCTGAAAATGACCAGTGCCGTCAATAAATCTTGCTAAGCACCTTCAGACTCACTCCCTTGATTTGCACCCAGTCAATTTGTCCCTCAGACACATTAAAATGATGCACAATTACATATAAATGATGTATTAAAAACAGAGCCCCTTCCACTCTGCACATTAACATAATGGTAATACAGTCTGCTGGCACTATGTCTTCCTCTGCTGTTGCAATATATAACGCATTCATGGGCCTCGGGGGCCACGCTGTGCACTGTGACGGGCAAGGACATCACATTATAGCAGATAATGGAGCCATCAATTGATAAAAGACAGTTTAGCGTTGGTCTTTAAACAAACATAGTTGAACTGGGTCATTTCACTGAATGTGGGTAAACATTTGTCGATACAAGGCATTATGGTCTGTTTGACAGTAGCAACATTCAAGGCTGGTGAATAATCACAAGGTCGCTGCTTAAAAGAAAGGAAGCTCTTGTATCATGTGAAGATTTGGACGGGGGACATAAAATATGTTTTATGTTGCTACAATCTAGAAAACGTGCAAATCTCATATCTATTTACTGTCATTGTGGAATTTTGTTCACTCTTAAAGTACCACAGTAAACAGTCCATCTGCTTATCTTAAAAAAAAAAATACATATATATATACATATATATATATATATATATACATATATATATATATATATATATACATATATATATATATATATATATATTTCGTAACTTTGTGCTTTCTCTGTCAAATCCAGCTCGTGTCTGATGTGAAACGCATCCACCGGGGCAGGATGTCCAAGATGGAGGACAGAAACAGGCTGGAACAAATAGATTAGACAACTTTGACTAACATAGTAGAAAGGCGGCAGTTCTACAGCTACCACAACGTTGTTATCGCATGAGAAAACAAGTCAGAGTTTGATGTGCGCTTCCCTTCCATGCCTTTGTTTGGCAGGAATAAACTTATCCATGCTAAGAGGGACATGTGCACCACAAATCTTTCAGGTCTCAGCCAGAGATGATGAGCAGAACGAAAACCAGGCGTCCATTCTGTGCCTGACTCATCCATGTTGAAGTGGTTTATTTGGTCCAGGCTGTTCTGCTGATGGGTCCTCCTTTGTTTCTCCTCATACCTTTACCTCATTTTTTATCGTTTTCTCCCTCAAATACCAGGTCCAGGCTGTTCTGCTGATGGGTCCTCCTTTGTTTCTCCTCATACCTTTACCTCATTTTTTATCGTTTTCTCCCTCAAATACCAGGTCCCATCCCAGTGCCCCTGAAAGTGATTTTCAGCTGTGTATCTAATTTTTTAACTGGGATTCCACTCGTGGGTGGAAAACGGGGAGTTGAGAAACCACGGTGACATCAATCTGGGGCACGATGCCCCATTGAAGCTCAGCATCAGGCCATTCCGCAACCAGATATGGGAGTCTTGAGTACAGCCAGAGCACTTAGCAACCAGCTGCTAACAAAAAACACCTGTGTGTTCATGATGTAGTTCTGCCGTTACCAAATGTGTCCCAACAAACCATAATTATAGTAAAATCTACCCACAAATGAACAAACAACTGCTGAATTTTATTAGATGGATTCATTTTTGACATTTGTGATCAAAAAACCAACGGGTCCCTTTGAAAGATGCTCTGTGTGTGTGTGTGTGTGTGTGTGTGTGTGTGTGTGTGTGTGTCTAGGATGTTTTCCTGTCTCTTACTCAGTGGTTGCTAGGATAGACTCCTGCACCTCGAGCGGAGGTTATTTATTCACATCGGTCCACATTTGGCTTCTCTATTTGCTTTTTTAAGCTTTACAGGACAGATCACTCTATCCGGTGCCTTTTTACATAACATTCGGGTCATTATATAGTCATTCACAGCTTCAGCTGAATCCTGGTCTCTCCTTTGAACCGCCACCATCACCGTGAGTGCACATGACCCCAGGAAGACCTCAGTGAAGGATAGAACCATGGACGAGTGCACCCTGATGTGGAGTCGGGCCCTAGGGAGGGAGTTGAGTCAGGGAGGGAGACATAGCCTAGTGGGCTGTAAACACTAAGATAAAACTATATCAAGAGTATTCAACTTTAAAAGCATTTATGATTTTTATTACCTACTTTGTATTTAATCAACAAACCATATATAAAAATTGACACCCAGAATTAGGCTTGTACATACATGTAGAATATGTCAAAAACATCGATAGTTGTCCTACACTTGTAAAGTTGTACAAAAATAAACTTTGAATTATGTTTAGCTCCAAACACAATTAGCATTTGACCTTTCAAAGCTACTTGCTACAAATGGGACAACGCCCGTGTAGTTGTTCCACGAACCTTCTGACCTTGGAAGAATATTGTCACATGCAAAATGTCACTTTTGGTTCTCTGCTCCTTTTTTGTGCTTTCTTTTAAATCGTGAGGGAGAAAAAGCTAAATTTTACCACCTTCTTCAACATGCTGCACAATTTCCACAGGAGTGATATAAATTTATATCTCAATAAAGTAAACAATTAGACAATTAAAAGGTTTAAATTAGAAAACACTGACATGGGGGCCTTGGATGTCGTCCAAGTGACCGGTAAGTGTGCAGGCGTATCCCTGCCCGTGTGTGCAGGGGTGGGAGGGGTTCGACCCCGATGAAGAATCCGTGGTAGTCAACCGAAGAATCCCAACAAATGACAACGCGGTGAGGGGGTGAGTGAGGGGGAGCGCAGCGGCAGGGCACTGCAGTTGTAACGTCCTTGTTGTGAATTAATTGTGTGGCGAACATATGCCACTGGGACGTGAGCTAATTATCCAAGGTTGAGTGGGACTCCAGGGGACACGGAGGGGGTTGAAAAGGGAGATTAATGTGTCAGGAAGGAGGGAGGAAAGGAGAGGTGATGCCAAGGTCAAACCCACGAGTTACGCGCTACTGGCTCATAACAGCGAAATGTGCCAATCTGATGCCTCGGCTGCGTTTTCTCCCCTCAGCAGTTCCTCCTCCGGCGTCTCTGTCACCTGGAGCGCTTCTCTCACCGTATTTGTGCTGATAACAGGCTCCCGACATGCCTGGCCCGACCACCGGCACTCGTCCCCTGCTGATCTTGCATCTTACCCAAAGGTCTCTCACTATAAAACCTTCACGTAGTATCGGAGGCGCACGTTCATCAGCGTTTGGGAGTGTCGAGGGGAACAGCTCCTGACTGAACTAGGAAACTTATTAATTCATCCTAGTTTATTTCACCCTTCGTTTGCCTGGCAGCCACTGCAGTATGCTGATGACAGGGTCACGTTTGGGCAAGGAGCTAAATTATGACACTGCTTACTGATGAGCTAGGGATTTGGGGTCATTTGGTGTGTTATTGTGTTAGCGTTGCACACCCTCAGCAACAATACACCCCTTTTTTTAGCCATCTGCAGCAGATTTCCAACAGACAGTGAGTCATGCAGTCTGACTTTGCCTCTGCAATGCTTCCATCATTAAGAATCTAACAGGCCTTGAAAATGCAAGTTTATGTTTTGGTTTTTTTTATAAGCCAACCTGACAGCATTGAACCTTTCTTCTTTTCTAAAGCCAAATTATTTATCGTTTAAAATCACTTTTATACAGAGTGTCTGCTAAGATTCCTCCAAGTCAGAGGGCAATTTGCAGCTAGAGAGTTGTCTTTTGTACCCGTCAAAGTTTGGCTTTTATTTAAACTGCTGACTTCCATGCAGTTACCTATTCAATATGAGCACTTCTTTCCTTTTTATACCATCCTTTCTAAGTAATGCAGCATAGAATGGTGAAATTTTCTTTTCTTTTCATCTTTGCTTTGGGGTGAATAATCACCTATAATCCGTTATAATAAAATTCAATGACCTTGACAAATTTCTTTATATTGCCTTAGAAAAGTATCCAGAGACTGTTTATATAGCAAGAGGGCACACACGCAACACAAACAGAAAACACAGAATATGCTGGATGTCACTGGTGCATCTTCATCATAACCTTCTGCTTGACCTGCTGTGCTTTGCTGTCCTTCTCTTCCTCCTCCATGCTCTTCACTACATCTCCTACCTGGTGTCGTTTGGGGTCAAGAACTTTCAGTTGCACTGCTCTTCAACACCAGAACTCTGCATACATTTACTTTTCTAACTAGCTTCTCTTTCGGTTCCCATGTAGATAGTTTGGCTTTTTGCATTTTATTATTTTCCTCGAAAGGCACCCATGATTACACTGAAACATTCTAATTAAATCATGCATCATTTGAACCTAATCAGACTCACAGTTGGACAGGTAATTACAGATCATTACCCCATACTCACACACACACACGCACACACACACACACACACACACACACACTCGTTTTTTTAATGTAAAGACAAGAAAATCTGGTCACTTGTTACACACAAATAACATTCAATCAGATGAAACTGACCATGAAGCCAAAGCTTTCAGTAATGAAGGACAAAGATGGAGTGGATAAAATTCCAATTTTTTCCCTCAGTTTCCATCCACGGTCACATGGCATTGCCGTACTGTGATGTATAGTTGTGCGATACCACATGATGTAGGCCAGCATTGAGCACCAGTGCACCAGATCCCGCTTCCCCGCTGTCTCTCAAGGTCTCCCTCTGTCTGCTCCGGCTTATCCGAGGATCCAAGGTCACCCACGCCGCTAAGGGCTCCCTGCAACCTTGAGCGGCTAACTGGCCGGGAAATGTGCGTTCTTCTGTTCCACCACCTACATACCCCACTGTCACTCAACCAGGAACGGGAGCAGGACTGCCATTAACTGTTGTGGCATTCTGCCATCAGGTCACTCCTCTGGATGAAAACCAAAAAAAAAAAAAGAACAGAAAGAAAAATCAGGGCCAGGCAGCAAATGTAAGCCCCAATGTCAAAACATTAATTGAATCAAGTACTTGAATGTGTAGTTTCAAATGCTTTAATGTAGTTTGTGCATGTTTGGAGACTTTCAGGGACATTTTTAATGCTGCAATTGGGTAGAGATGAAATACATTTAATGGATCTGTTGGTACAGAATAATGCATGTGTGCAGGTTAGAACAGCAGCGTATGGTTATTCAGCCGGGAGGTTGAGTATTAGAAAGATCCGGAAAATGTCCTGAAAGTAATACGATTTTTCCCTCTGTCGTCTGCTCGCACAGAAGTCCCGGTCGCTGCCGAACCTGCTCAAAACAAATCAGAGCATCTTGACTGTGAGCCTTGAAAGATGGCGAGTCTTTCTAAAATTCTACCTCCACAAAGGGAGGAAAATATAAGTAAACACCATATGTCTGTTCCAATTAACAAGGCCACATTCTGAAAGCTTTTTAAATAAAGGCAAGCCACAGAGTGGTACTGAGCATTAAAGCCACAATAGCGAGAGTGTATCTGGGACCTTGGCTTTGATATGAAATCTTGTGGCCTTGCCTTTAACGCCCTCCATGGTAAAAGCTCTTTGTGACAGGGAAATTACTTTATGAACTTCTGAAAAGACGCTCCAACATTTCAACCTTCCTGTTAGTTTCAACGCAAAGCCATGAGAGTTTTTTTTATTTTATTATTCCACTTTGACTTTAGTTTTAATCACCTCCTTTTCCAGGTCTTATTCTACAGCTTCTTATTTTTGACCTCAGTCATACCTGTCAGTGGAAAAGTTAGCGTCCAACTGGCCTTTCAATTAATTACCCGCAATCAAATAGGTAAACTGCTGCCACCTATTTGTGACATTTTAATTGGGGGATTTCTAACGACTGCATTGTGCAGTTTCACATCAGTTCTCAGCCCTCTGAGCCCTTAAAACATCTCATAATCTCCTCTGAAATAAAAGTTCTGCTCTGCATTTTTATCAAGGTCTGCAGAAATCAGTTTGCTTGAATACGGTCACGCTGCTGAGCTCAGTCTCTGGTGAATCACGTCGATACGCCGGCTTGTTTTTCTTTATCTCTGCAGGGGTTTGGCTCCTCTAACCTCTACCTGGAACGTTCAATCCCAACAGAGGCGAAGCTTCTTCTCTGTGACCTTGAGACTTCACAGGGATCCGACCGCGGCGCTCAGAGCGGCAAGCAGTTTCCTCCTGTGGCTCTCTGTTTGGACAGGAAACAAGGAAGCTGATCAAACCTGACTCAGAAGGCTGCGACCTGCATTCGACTGGAAGGGGGGGGGGGGTGCGGCCGTTAGGCACCTTCAATGGAAGGAAACCTAAAAAACACCCCCCTCCTTTTATTACGGAAAACAGATGAGAGTTTTTTATTATAAGATATCTATTCAAATAACAGTAACACTGGGAAAACGGCACTAAATCCCACACAGAGATGTTATGTGGCTGATAACTGGTACCAGTATCACTAGAGAAGGTTCAACAATTGGTGCCACTAACTGTTCGATGGACACCAGGACTTTCCACCGAAGTCCTGGTGACATCACAGAGCTCCACTGTCGGTGTTAGTGAGCTCTCCGTGACCAGTGACATGCTGTGGAAACAGCCTCGTAGCGTGAGTACGTGCATCACACGTCTGTACAAGGTCAAACACAGCGAGCAAAGAAGCAGGACCGAGTGGAACTTTATTTGGCTGAGGTAAACAAGAGTGAAGCAAACCCCGAGATTGTTCAGGCTCTTTCCAGCTGGCAGGGATGTGGTGTCCTTCCACACCCAACCACAGGCAGCCTTTCATTTCAGAATGAATATGAGGAAAGGGCCAGAGTTCACTTCCCTTTATTGTTCTCCAGAAACTGAAAAAATCTGACAATCACAGACATCTAATGGTAATTTAAAAAGCCATCACAATCTCTGTACAAGGCAAAGTTTACACCTTCCTCAGCTTGATTATGGTTGACTGGAACTAGGGAAAAGTGAGTTCTCTGACTCTCAGGTTACTCGTCCTTATTCTCTGTCAGCTGCTCCTTGGACGGCTCACTGGAAATCTGCAGGAGGGGAGTACTGATTTCACTTGATTGTTTGTCGCCAGCCACCCGCAGCAGGCAGCTGAGAACCATGTCCTTGGCCAGGCCGGCCTCCAGATTCCCTTCCCGGCTCAAGTGTAATGTGATCTGGTCTATGCTGGTCACAACCATCTCTGAGCCCAGCAGAGAGCAGATGGGGCGTGCGTGCGGCTCCCCTTCCCTGGCTATGTTCTCCATCATGTACTGCTGGTACAAATCCATGAGTTTCTGCTCCAGGTAGCGATTCAAAAGAGAGTTTGACAGCGGCCCCTCGCGATCGTGGGACAAAAAGCTACGGTCGCGGACGCTCCCAAGTCGCCATCGATTGGAGCCTCCTCTCTGTGGGTTCAGAAGACCGCCGGGAAATGTCCGCTGCGGGGGGTCGTCCGCCGCTGGGAGGACCTCAGAGGACTGGAGGAAGGGATCCATGGCTTGTGGGAGCTGACCATCGCTGACCTGGAGAGGCAGCACCTGCTCACCTCCTATTTGGAGGTCACTGTAATGCTGACAGATGCTCTGGCAGAAGGAGGGAACACGGAAAGGGGGAGCACCATCTGAGCGGGCCTGAGCTGGGATCTCTATCAGTGGGGAAATCTGTGGTTCTGGAGGAGAGCTGTAGCCATTCAGTGGCAGAGGTGGAGAACTGTTCCACAGCGGCGAAACATCCCTGCTGTCTGCACCACCTGTCTGCTCAGGTGGACTGGAATGCAGGTGTTCAGTGGCGTCTGGCAAGAGCGCAGAGGGCAGCCTACGGCTACCTTGGCGACAGTCGAAAGACGGGAGGGGATCCGCTTCCCCTAGTTCACCATAAAGCATGGTCAACAATCGGCCTTCACAAAGCATGGCTGAAACAAGAAAAAGGTCTTGTAGTTACCTAAAAATACACACAGACACTTCACATTTGTCTCTAACTCTGAATTGTATGTCTAGAAAGCGTTATCACCTTAATAAGCACTGCTCTATATGGCTCAGAACCACTTAAATGTATCAATATGATTCATTCATTCTGATAAATAATCAACCCCGTAAATAGGTAAATACTGTTTCTTCCTTCTTATTTTAACAGGTTATTATCCCACAGTGATTATGTTTATTTGTTTTGTTTTTGTTTTTTTAACCAATTACTTGAAGCCGGCCTACCTGGATCAGTCTTGGAGCTCTCGAGTGTCCGCGGAGTTGACGTCAGCAAAGAAAAAGACTTTTCCCAAAGATGACACTGTTTTCTGAGCACGACTGACCGAATGTGGTTGTTTTATTCTCCTGCAGGGAGGAAGTGAGAATGTCAGACCCCTCTCCCCTCCTTTCTGCAGCTGAACTCACAGTTGTGCTTCTTCGTGAACCTTCTTTCGTGCTTGTCCAACAGTGTGGTTGCGTCTCTTTGTTTTCCCCTGGCCTCGGTGAAAGGTAGCAACAGATGTTGCGTTCTTATGAAGCAAACGTGGAGGAAAACCAGACTGCAGAACTTCTGCTTCTCTCAAAATGAAAACAGGTGTGTGTTTTGTGTGTGTGTGTGTGTGTGTGTGTGTGTGTGTGTGTGTGTGTGTGTGTGTGACAATAAAGCCTTATTTCACAGTCAAAACACCATGAAACTGAGAATTAAACGATTCCTCTTCGAGTTACCAGACTGTTCGGAGGGCTTTTGTTTGAGGGCGGTGGAGCTGCACAGCTGCCTTCAAGAACATGTTACCTGCACAGCCAAAGCAGAACTGGAACCTAAAAAAAAACCATCAGTCATCACTTCCTCCCTGCAAACAATCCCGATTTCTAACAACTTTTTGATTATTTATTTTTATTTATTTCTTTTTTGTTTTTGTTTTTTTACAAAAATCTTCTGCAGGTCAACCTGTATTTGTAAATTGTGCATCTGGTAAAAGTGGTGGGGACTGTCAGGCTTTATTTAAGATTTTTATCAAGATGGGAATATTTAAGTCCAATTTTTGTCAGAACAATAAAAGAGATGAGTGGAAAGTGATTAATCGCTGTGTGAAGACCTAAGCAGCACCATCGTATCAACACTGGAGGATGATGTAGAATCAGAACAATTTTAGAGGTTTAATTAGAGATTTGGATTTATTGAAATTGTTGAGTCCTTTCAGACGGTTCTGATATTCTGTTGAATTTTGATGATAACACAGAGAAGAGAATATGAAGCCACAGATTGTTACCTGAGATAAATATCAGGTTATAGAATTTAGATCAAAATGTAAAAAAAAAGAGATGTCTTTTATCTTTTGCCCCCTACTTCAGGCCATCTGACACTTCTGCACTAGCCAAGTGTAGAGTTGCATTCGGCCGCGTTGTTGCAATAGTGTTGCTAAGCAACATGATGCTCAAAACACTATTAGATGTCCGCTGAGGTCATTGACAGAGGCGGTTTTTACTGGGACAGTTTTTAACTTTCAGTCCCGAGTGTTTCAGCACCCCGGACAGCGAAGGGCCACGAAGAACACTCCTGGACAGGTTTAAGGGTTTTCTGCCTATTTGTTTGTTGGATTTCATTTCTTAGATTGTTTGAAACCATTGATAGATAACTTCCCACAAACAGCACCTATGGACCAGTTTGTGACGATTAAATAGTCCGTGCGGAGGGATGTTTAGGAAGCTTAACAACGTGTTCCGCCCGAACCATCGGGGACAAAGAGAGCTGCACGGTGGTTGCCCCCGTGGGTCCCAGTCGGAGCAGGACTACCACAGCGCCTGTACAGTCCGGCTGGTCCGCAGCACCTCCTTGCTGGTGGTGGGGCAGCGGGGCCAGGCCGCCGCGGGCTCTCCCCTGAAGCGGAGCAGGAGCACCGTGAGCATCGAGTCCAACCCGTCCTGTTACCAGAGACAAGAGGACCGCGCCTGGCTGTACTCCCAGAGCCGGGACTGTCTGGAGTACCTGGAGGCGCTGGTGGAACTCAGGCGGAAATACAGCCGAAGTGTGGGGGATTTTCAGAGGAGCGAGGCCGAGGCCGGCGCGTCCCTCAAGAAGCCGCCGGGGAAAGAAGAATCGGTAAGAATCTGAAATCAGTTTTCACAGAGCGGCCCGGAGGAGCCAGAAACAGCCATTGTGAGTCCGCCATTGTTTCAGCCGCAGGCGCCGAGAACAAGAGCCTCCGAGCCCTCCGTCCCGGACGAGGAGGACACTTTGCGCTATTTGGATGCGGTGATCGCCAGCTGTGAGAGCCAGGCGCAGCACACGCCTTACACCGATGATGGGCACCAAGACGTGGACTTCATCGGTGAGCCTTAAACCTCCCTCTCTTCTGCTCCATCCAAAGAACGAAGATGGGACTAGTACGTTTCCATCCTTAGTTAAAGTTATGTGTTAAGCTACTTTAGTTAATTCTTGTAAAAGTTACGGGGAGATGAATTCACCAGATGGCGGGCCTGGTGAAGACGCAAGGGTGATGGGGACAGCACCTGCTGCTGGACTGATTCAGGACTTTTTCACCTCCTTAATAAACTGGAATGTTTTGGCCTTCAGGGGTAGAAACAAGGTTGGTTAAAAAATTCAAGGAGGAGAAATGGAGAGAGAGAGAGAGAGAGAGAGAGAGAGAGAGAGAGAGAGAGAGAGAGAGAGCCATGCAGTAATGGTTGCACCCTCCAAGCTCTCTGCAGCTCAACCAGAGCAACCGTTAGGATCATGGCCAAGATTCGAAGGCCCTTTCCTCAGGGTTGCTTCGTCCAGCCAGTCAGTCGGCTCTGAGAGGAGTCCTGGAGGTCCTGGAGGTTCTCCCTGGAGGACTGAGCTCTGGAGGAACCTCTTGAGCTCAGGGTTGGGTTTTGACTCTCAGCTGAGAGAGCTCATCCTGACAGCTGTGTGTCATTCTAGTCCCCGCAGACAAGCCTGAACACCCAGATTTAGAAAAAAGATTTGTTAATAAGCATTAAGTTCTGACCTCGATATTTTACGCATAGCGCATAAAGACAAATATACGACTGCTTGTTCTTTTGGCATCATTTGTAAAGAAAGGCTAAATACTGGAAAAAAAACAATTATTTGCCTATTTACTCCTTAAGAACATTTTAAACGTCGGTCTTTGCCTCTCACAAGCACGTGCACGAGCTTACCAGAACTCTGCTCTCCTCTGCTAGTGGCCTCCACGTCAGCTCCACATGACCTCCACTCCAACTGGGTGTTGCGTGTCCCCCGGGTCCCGGACGGCGGCGAGCAGAAAGCGGTTCCAGACCGTGCCAATGGAAGCGGCCCAAAGAAACGCACCCAGGGCGGGTCCACAAGCAGCCGGCTGCGGCTACAGAGGAACCCCATCCACCTGCCCAAAGTGGTGGAGAGCGCGCTGCAGACTCTGCGCTTCAAGCCCAGGTTGAAAAAGCGCTGACGGACGTTTCAAATAAAAGCATTTTGATACATTTATACTATAAAAGCTTTCTATTCTGTGATCTATGGAGCATTTTTTTGTCAGGATTTGTCACGATCACCTTGGAACATTAGCCAGGCTTCCAAATGTACTTTTCTCAAGAACCAATTGAGAGGGATGTCCACTGTTGCCATGAAAGGGCCACCTTTCAGCCTCAGATCAGAGGGAAGCAGCATTTCTTTGTGATCCTGGCACCGCTGTGACGGTAAGCACGTTTCAGTCCAATTACGGGCAGTAGAGGAGAGAGGTCAGGCTCAGTTCAAGACACATTTCCTAAATAATTGAAAATGAGCGAGTGTATTCTTCGCATCATTGCCAAAGGTAATCACCAAATGATGGTAATAAACTTCTGACATCATTTGCTGAGCTATCAAGAACAGGATTATCCAGGGATTTATTCCCTCCAATTGGGTGAAGATGTCCAGTACTTGGTTTTTCTCCTAATTAAAAGAAAAAAAGGCCAACTGTATTTTCTTTTCTTTATTAGAAAACTTGAACTTTTAAAAAACTCATTTTTTTTCCATTTTAACCTTTGGGCTAAAGAAGGAGGACATGGGCTTCATGCCAGTCTTGTCCACCTTTGCCAGACTTTTCTGAGCAGCGGTCATCTTCTTGGGCGGCTGGAATAAAGAAATACAAATTTACATAAAATCACTTGGAGGACACCGACCTAGAGTATAGGCTGAGCAGAAATAGGTCTCAGAATAAGAGTCGATGTGACTTTAAAAAGCACCATAAGAGAATCATTCTTCACTAAAAAATCTTTCAGAAGGTGAAAGCTGACAGGCTTTTTCTCCACTCACTTTTCTCGCAAAGTCTGCACTGTTGAATTTGGTGTAATCCTCTTCAGCCTCCACCGATTTGTCCGAAAGTTTTCGCTTCTGGCAAACAGAGAAACGAGTACGTCACGAAAGGGATCACGTGACGACGCAGCGATCCGGAAGGACGTCACACAAAGTACAAACTAGCTGGCTTAACACCTGTTCAAGAACACAATGCAGAGTTTTACCTTGGATGACGGCTCTGTCTCTTTTGGGCTGGAGATCTCCGGTAACCTGGCGGACAAGAGCAGAAGAGGAACGCTGGTGTGTCTGCGTGCTGCAGACGGTCACGGCGCACGCCTGCTGGACCTACTCTAAGTGTTTGTAGAGTGCCTTGCTGAGGTCTTCACTGATATACTCTGATATCAGTCCATGGGCATAGCGCAGGTAGTCTTCTATTTCATTACGATGAGACAAAGAGAGCAGAAATGATTAACAATAAGATCCAACGAAGTTCAATCCGCTGTGATTGTTTGAGGATCAGAATTCAATCGATGTGAATGATGCACCACCACTGCCATCTCCTGGTCCATCATGTGCCTGCAGCAGAAACAGGCCGGTGAGCCGCGGACCTACCCTGGCTGTAGTCCCACTCCGGCTTTGCTCTGATGTAGGTTGTAGACTTGACTCCCTCTCCAACAGAGATGCTCCTCTTTTTGAGTGCAGCCACAGTCCTTTCAACCTAAACACACACACACGTTCAAGCACGGCTGGAGAACAGCACAGAACAGTGTGCAGTTTCAGACAAGCAGCAGGTATAAGTACCTTTTTCCTCAACCAACTTAGCGTTTTCTCTTGACTGTATCGATGAAATTTCAAGTTTCCCACTTCTGAATAACACGAGACAAACACATGAGCACACACGACATCAATTTAGGCAGGCTACGGGCTCTATACTCTTCCAGTTTTTTAAAATTGCTTCATTGTGTAACAATTCCGATTCCTAAAATTGAACACTTCATTTCTGCAGTGCAGAATTGTACAGAATGTTACGCGCTCCACCAGCGATGCTGACGGTAACCCTCACCTTTTTCCTCAGTGACGTGGTGCAGGGAGGCTAGAGAACGAGTGCAGCCGAGCAGCCTTGAGCAGGCTGGGAACTCTTCATCCATTACAACTTGATCCGCAGGCTGAAACTTCCCCTGAGCATCAAAAAAAAGAAAGATAAAACAGAAACTGTAGCTCATAAATAAATTAATTTGATGGCGAATACCCTCTGGCAACTTCCAAAGAAGTCTTTCATTAATAATGTAACTTATTTATTTGACTTGCGTTTGAAAAACAACATCCAAAACAGTCTTAACTGCACAGCATATAATAAAATGAAGGTTTATATCTATCTGCAAAGATCATGTATATCACCAAAGTATTAGGACGGTTGGTTTGTTTGTTCTTCTACCAAACAGGAAGCAAACGATGACATTTGGTGCTGTAATGAATTTTAAATGCATTTAAATGAATGAAAATGACACTTGCCTACATTATTTGTTATACATGAACTGAATGAAACAAGAAAAGACCTGATTACTGCTTCTTACCTCAATTCCAGATTTCATTAAATAAGGTAAAATCAAATAGAGAGGATCCATCGGGGTTATAAAGAGAAGCTTCCCATCTGTTGGATTAAAAAAAAGAGGGATGTGTCAACACAGAATAGGCACAGCAAGTGAGGTAAAGGTGCTAAAACTATTTAAATGACCAAAGATAACGTCATCAATTTATTACGAATTTCAATTTTAAAATAATTTAAATAAAGACCTCAAATAAATCCGTTGCTGTAAAACTGACCTCTCTGTACAGCCTGACCAACAAACCAGGAATGGAAATCCTCTTCAAAGGCCTTGACCTCAAAAAGGCGCCAATCGCCACTGCTCAGCATGTAGAGAGAGCCCGCGCCTGCAGAGGAAGAGACGTCCGGTTGGGTTCCGCTCGCCTCTACGCGACAGCTTGGAATCCACAAGGGTGCAATGCTGTCAGTGAAGCTGTTAAATGTGATGTTCATAGCATTGCTTTTCTTTATCACTCTGCAGTTTTCAGTTAGACAACTTTGCAGCAGTTTAATCCTGTAGATGGATATATTGTCCCCCAAAAAACATGTTACTGCATATTAATGATTAGAAAATACTTTTCCCTGTATTATTATTTTTTTTAAATGTATCATTAATTTTTTAATTAATTAATTAATTATTTAGGCACACTGTGGTACTGTGCATATTTAATTGTAATGTGATAAATAAAATATTTCCCAACATTACTTAACTACAAGGTCAAACTGAAAGTTATGAGCTATTCAGGAGAGGAAGATTCAACAACTTTCAAACAATACCTCGTACAGTAACTTTTCAAATATTTTTTGAAGTAATCAGACACGCAGTTTATTGCTAACAAGTGTTAGTTATTTGTGTTGTCTCGGACCTGTTGAGGGGTTTCTGAGAGTCACCAAAGAGGGGTCTCCGCCAGGCTGCTGCGGGTCCACGGCAGAGTCTGGAACAACACCAATGAGGACGTCTAACGGTGCTACCGCAGAACGCATCAATACAGCCTAATTATGGCTGACTTTCTGTAGCGTATGTTTGTGGGATGTAATAAAAATTATTAACAATTATCTTACAAATTGATTCAAGATCATTTGCGTGACAGTGAAGTTACGAGGCAACGAGTTAGCTACAAAGTAAGCTAGCTGTATTAGCTCAAACGGTCTTCTTCATTTCACTGCCTAATTTACCTGCGGCAATGACAACCCAACTGTCATTTCCAACATGTGGTGTCCGCTTCTTCTTAGCTGCCATGTTGTTAGACCCAGCTGCGCCTGCTGTTGAGTGTTTTTAAGGCATATGAATTTAGCGCGTTTGCGGTTCAGTCCGCTTGTGAGTAGCTTGGTGGACCGGACGAGCTTGGAACAGGCGCCTCTCTCTGGACTGGAGTTCCAACTTTTGTCACACAAAAGACAAACATATACTTTCTTTTAGGCACCGTCTGGTAATTCTCCTGTTGAATGTTAATATTTCTGACAAGAGATTAGACAGTAAGTAAGGTATTTATAAATGAAAAGTGAAGTAAAACCGACAAGGAAAAAATAGAGAAGATGTGTCCACCCCGTTATTAAAGTGCAGTGGTAGGTTCCGTTGACGTCAACCCAGCATGTAGTTCCTGCGTGCGGCCTCTAGAGGTCACCAGAGCCATAAAACCTTTTAAAACGCACACGGGGCCTGCTCTTCGCTCTGCTTTTCTGAGTTAACGCACTATTAGAGTGATGAATAAAGTTTAATACAACAAGACAAGTAAACGGAAAAAAATAATAGGATTTAGCACCTTCTAAGTCAGATGAAACCTTCTTTCTGAGTGTAGTGCCAGTTATTGCAGGGGGATCTTTCTTGTACAGGATATGTTTTGCTGTGTGTGTGTGTGTGTGTGTGTGTGTGTGTGTGTGTGTGTGTGTGTGTGTGTGTGTGTGTGTGTGTGTGTGTGTGTGAAGGGGGGGGCGTGCAGGGGTATGCTCTGAGTGAGTGATCTTGTGAACACTGGATTTGTGCAGTGTCCCAGCGAGGAGCAGAGGAAAATCATGCCCTATGTAGAGTGATTTATGACATTGCTATGCTCATTTCATGATATAAATTTGTCCGTTTTACAACCTTAAATAATTTTTTTTTTTATCCTTTTAACATAATTTCCATTCAAGTCCATTGCTTGAGATAAGAACAACACAATTTGAACCCTATAAATACTGCTTGAAGGCAAATTGATTTACGTTTTAGTAATGGCAGACAGAAAGTTGGTAAGATATTGTCTGTGAATTGCTTGTTTTATGGGTCCCCACAGTATTGAACACAACAGTCTGTGCAGTTGGACCGAATGCTCTCTGAAAGGATTTTCTCTTTTGTGTTGCTTGAGGAATCCTCTGTGATTCTGTCTGCCGGGGAGAACAACAGCAGCCTTTCTGAGACACTGGACCACAGAAAACCCCAGGGAGCAGAGTCCTCTATCACCAGCATGACTAGAGAAGAACAAAGTCAGGCTAAATTTAGGCCCTGACAGGACTTCAAGATCCCTTTATTCTCTCCCAACTCGCCAACTCCAAAAAAAGAATTAGAAGCACATCTGTCCCTCAAGTGTCGTGTAAGTCTACTATTTTCATATTCTTATTAGGAAAATGGGATTCCTTCTTAACTTTTCAACCAGTCGGTTCCATCGTGCCAACTGTACTGAAGAGGCCAGACGCACATCACACACTGTGATGCACGTCACCGTGGCAGTGTTTTTTCACACTTTTCATTATTTTCCACATTCATTCATTTATTTCAAGACTGTAAAAACAGGGCAAAATACTGCACAAAATAACCTTTTTTCCTATGGCTACAAACACTGTTAAAGCTGCCCCCTAAACTCAAAGATGTCTCTCTCTCTCTCACACACACACACACACACACACACACACACACACACACATACACAACCTTGTACTTCTATCTTCAGGAGGACTTTCATTGACACACACTGTACCTTTACCCTAACCAACTAAGCCCTGACCTTCACCCGATTCTAACCCCGGCCCAAACCAGGACCTAACTCTCAGCCAGGCTTTAAACGTTGTGAGAACCAGCTGAAATGACCTCACTTCCCCAAAATGTCATCACTTTGATAGTAGATTAAGTATTATGATACTCACTATGTAGCAAGTACAATAACACACACACACAAACCAGATGTGGCGAGAATTCCCCTTGGCAGCAGGAGCCTTTGAGTCATCATCTGGGATTCCCTTCCTCTCACTTCCAAATATGGGTGGGTTAGGGAGAGAGCAGGGAGGAACAATGTGGAACCCCCTCATGATGTCAGAGGTCTGGAGCCTCATACTGACTGGAAATGTGCAGAAAGGAATGTCTGGATCGCCAGAATGACCCAAATGTTATTCCCACATGCATGTTTGTGAAATTACAAGATTTAGCACACGTATCGTGTGCATCTACTTTCAGATATTACAGATACTCCTTCCTGGAAAGTCTCCCACACACACCTCTGCTCCCACCACCACCACCCAGCGAGACAATGACTCCTTATTCCCAGCAACGGTTGCCTGTATGGGGCCTTGGGCTAAATGTGGTATTTTCCCATCTCACTAACAGCAAAGAAGGATATGATTTACTGTCTGCAGCAGCTACTGGGGAGGGAAAAACACAAAACATATAATTTAACAAAAACAGGAAAAAAAAATTAAAAACACAGCTCTGCATTACTGATCAGTATTTAACTTAACTATTTATTTATTCATTTATTTGCACTCTACTTAGAAGTTATATATTAAAAATATTCCTAACAATATTCTGATTTAATAGTCTACTTTTTTTCTTGTTGTAAGAATCATCTATAATAAAGGTACACTAAATGTACTAATCCAGAACCTGAGTGACTGTGAGAGAAAAACCCAGCGAGGGAGGTCGCCGAGACACCGCCGACCACGCCTGAGTGCTGGGAGCTGTAGGTTAAAGAGGTGGTGGAGTACAGGGTACGCTATACTCATCAAATCACTCCAAACACACCGGATCATGTCTTATCCCACACAAGCGGACGGAGCTGACATTACAGCCTCACTTACAACTACAGCAAATAGACCGAGATTCCTATGCTACAGCTTGTAAAATATTTAACTTTTTAATGGACGTTTCCGACTAAGAATTTATAGGTACTTTCTGTTGAATTTTAAGGTGGAAATGGTTTAGATAGTTTGGTTTCCACTAAAGTTTTAAACAATTAAACATCTTTTTTTTTGCCCAACTCCCCCAAACTAAATCTTTTTATACATATTTTATGTAAGTAAATAACCAGAAATCCTAAAAAATATATACAAGTAAAGGCAGGGGAATAAAGTGAAGTGACGTACAACTACACATCCGCTCTGCCTCTCTGTTCCCACTGTTTTCTTTCCCTTCATTCTGTCCTGCTTAAGCACATCGTCACCAACCCTAATTATTGTTTACTAGGATCAATCTCGCTCCCTAGGAGCTCTCCCTCCCTCTCGGCCCCCCTCTCTTCTCTCTTTCTCTCTCTCTCTCTCTCTCTCTCTCTCTCTCTCTCTCTCTCTCTCTCTCTCTCTCTCTCTCTCTCTCTCTCTCTCTCTCTCTCTCCCTCTCTCTCTCTCTCTCCAGGGACCAGAGATAGTTTGGTAATAACATCTGCTGAATGTTGGTCAGCCACAGACGGCTCAGTGAGTCTCTGTGCAATGAGAAATTAGAGACTGCACAGCTCATGACCGGAGCTGTAATTACAAAAAATATTCTTCACATTAAACATGTTTATTTGTTTTTTGCAGAGTATCCAGAATTTTAGGGAAATCTGGGATGCTCGCCTGCGCCACTGTTGCATCAGGAGAGTGCATGCGGATTTCTCTGCTGGACATGTGTCTTAATAACAGCTCTAATAGTTAAAAGGGATGGTTCACCTGAAAAACAAAACAACTAGAACCAGAAAAAGAGACAGCCATTAGCATGAATAAAAAGATGGATGTGGGATGGCACCATGTGGCTCCGGTGAAGTCATCTCTGAGTGGTGACTCTGACTGGGAACATTTGGCCGCCTGTTCAACAGAGTCCGGCTGTCAGTCACCGCGTTTCAACCAAATTTATGTTTTTAAACAACTGATCTGAAAATGGGACAATGTAGCGTCAGCATTTGGTATTTACTAGTCCTAAAAATACTCCCAGTCTAGGGTGGAGATGGTGTATGACTGCACCGTGTCTAAAGAAGGACTGGATAAAAGTACTACATCAATGTACCAAGCAGTATGGGAACAGAAAGTACCCATCCAACCATCTATCTAGTCATCTATCCATCCATCCATCCAACCATCCATCCATCCAGCCAGCCATCATCACATTCATCACACGCTACTTTCACACACAAAAGCCTCCACTCAGCCTGTCTTTGTGGGACTGTGGGAGGAAGCTGGTGTATCTGGAGAACACCCACCCAGGCTGGGGGAGAATATGTTAACTCCACACGGACCAGAGTTGGAACCGAACAAACAGCCCTGTTGCCGCGAGGCGACTGAGCTAACCGAGGCACCACTGTGTCACCACTGTTTTGAGTAAAAGAGCTTTATTTGTTTTGGGTTTGACCTGCATGTCAGAAAGTGTCACTCACGCCGGCTGAAACCCAAAGGTAATAAAGGAGAGTTCTGCTCTGTCCTCCACGTCCTCCAGAGGTGTCTTTAACAACAGTCACCTCCACTTTTATTGTAATCAACTGGTTGACTGGTCAATCGGGATATTTATCATTTTATTGTTGGTTATATTGTGATATTAAGTCTGGAGAAACACAGAGCACGTTGTTTTTAAAACTGCAACCTTCAAAATGAAAATATTGTACTGAAAGTGAAAAAAAAGAAAAAAAATAATTTTGCTTCCAAGAAGATTAAAAAGGTTCCAGAACTGAAGTTGTAAAACAAAATGAACAACATATTGGGTCTTTAAAAGATTATCTGAATCGTTTACTGGCATCCTGGTCAAGTTTATGAGCAAATTTTATTGTTCTTTTCATATAAAAAAGCTTCAGCTTGCTCAGTTGGGTTTTACAAACAGCAAACAACAGCGACATAATAGCACACACCACTCTGAGACCATAGACACATTCACGTTGTATATGATTACTTGATTTGAGTTCAAATCATTTCACCTTGAGTGTTGTTTTTCGAAGCTGCGCTGGTGTTGCTGGAGGCAGTGTGACAGGTACAGAGTGGCTGAGGGGCCTTCGGCGAAGCTCAGAAGATGAACTGACCCAGTTCCAGTCTTTTGCAAATACAGGTCAGGTCTTTTAATGGAATTGTTCCAGTGATGGATCTATGCTTTTAAGTCAAAAATGTCATTTTCTTCACTAAATCACACAACTCTTGTGATTGCAGGCATTGTGTTGGATTTTGCCAGCGGTTGCACACCGGAATTTGAAATGATTATTTTGAACTAATGTAGTAAAAACATTCATGTCAGCAAATATTTATAAGGACACGAACACACGCAGACAGTGTGTGAGACCAGTGACTTCATTAGTCGTGAGCAGACAGGCCAAAGCTCTCTTCATATAGTGATTGTCTTGGCATAATTCCATGTAATGACAACTTTATTGCCACCATGCAGAGTGTGAGAAAGCACAAAAAAAAACCAGAATGGATGTTTTCAGCTCAAAGTCAAACTGGTAATTATTCCAAAAATTCAGTCTTGTGTCCGGTCCTTGGCTTCTGGGGGAGAAAGTTCTTACCAATGACCTGGCTGTGCATAATGTAATCAAAAAGGCAGGGCCATGAATCCGCCGATGTGATTTCATCACTGTGAGGAACCTGTGTGATATCATGATCATGAGGTAATGGCAGGAGGGGTGTGGAGCTTTATGACTTTGGCACACGCTCAGCCAACTGCAACAGGGCACTAATGAGGATGGATAGACTGCCTAAAGCCATCCGTGTGTGTGTGTGTGTGTGTGTGTGTGTGTGTGTGTGTGTGAGAGAGAGAGAGAGAGAGAGAGAGAGAGAGAGAAAGCTAATAGTTATTGGCTGAATGACATCATTGCTGTGACCTATAGGAGCAGGCCAGAAGGTTACACATGTGGAAAACATGGATGTTTTTAGGTCAACAGGTTTGTGGATCTGACTCATTTTCCACTGACACTGTGTGTAGAAGATGTCTCATGATGCAAAGACAAACAATTACTCATGGAATAAGCAGCTCTGCCCTGGATGACAATGAGAGCATATAATTCTACTTTTTCAATGTCGGTTACCTTAGAGTTCCAGAATCTTGATCCCCACACAAGTTTATTTGCTTACATTATGTAATTACAGCACTTTTTTTACATTGTCTACTTACAGTTTCTTTGCAGGGCAGCTGTAGTAATGTGGACAGAACATCAGAGGAGTTAGGAACGAGTGTCAAAAGTTTGCTACTATTGATGAATAATTTGTCAAGTATCTATTTTATGAGCTGAAATAAAGGTACATTACAATGTAAATGATTATCAACTTAAACATTTTATTGTAGCGCTTGAAAGTCCTCTGTCCTGGTCTCAGGTTCGGTTGTCAGGGGCCTGGGGTCCACCAGCTGTATGGTGGATAAATTTTAGTAAAGAACCTAGATTCAAGATTTAGGATTTTTATTGTTATAAGCACTATAATTACATCAGAAAGACTTTAAAATGTATAAATGTATAAATAATGAGCATTTTATTCCTAAAATATTTTCCAGTCATAAACTGGTCCACATGTTTTTGCCATAAATACAGTAGTAAAGTTTAAAGGGAGGAATGCCCTCTGATGGATTTCATATATTTTGTCTGAACAGAAACACTTTTTAAAAGAACGAGCGTTTGCCGTTAGCCAAGCAGAACAGTAAAGAAACATATTCGACTACCCAGCCACCAACTCCAGAGCCACAACAAAAAGCCAGGCCTCTCTTTCTTTCTTTTTTTACCTCCTTCACAGCTTTACCCATGTTTGCTCCTTCTGTTCCAGCACCTGGTAGCAGCTGGACTGTTGACCTGCCCATAAACCCCGTCCCACCAACCTCCACAGGGTGCACCCTGGCTTTGCAGCTCCCGTTGCTGGGCTGTGTCTTCTTCCTATGAAACGGGAAGATTAGTTACGAGAACCCTTTTCCCCACTGTAAATGAACAGTATGTCTAGTGTCGCTGAGAGGGTTCCCCTCTGAAGCCCCCAGTAAAAGGTGAAACTGGCTCAGGTAGGTTAAAGTGGTTTTGCTGACAGTGGACACATCTGGGAATTTAGTGCTGTGGGTTTTACATGTAAAAAAAAAACACATATAAATAATGATTGCCTCCCATTTTACTTTAACATGTTTTCATTTCTGCAGAAAACTTAAAAATACTACAATTATTTAAAGTTCACAGCTTTATAACGTTACACCATAACCACTGGTGAACTATAGGATCGTTCTCTTTTATGAGTGCACATGTGGAGATTTCTTCTTTTACTTCATTTACAACCTGTTCACAAGCAGAGACTATATGGAGCGCACACAACACATCGTTAAGTCCCACAGCAATGCATTTTTATGCCTTTGATGTCTACGCACAGAGTGCACAAGTGACAATCCCAAAGATTTTACAGCCTTGCACCAGTTAAGAGGAATCAATTTGGCTAAGATTTAGTAGCCGGTGGACTACTAAATTTGACATTGCTCAATCTGCGACTATGACCTGCAGTTTTGCTGTCAATTACTGCGAGTTAAGAGTTAAAGCGTGACCTCCACACACACACACACACACACACACACGCACACACACGCACACACACACACACACACACACACACACACACACACAAAGCCCATTCAAGGAGCCTCACCCAAGTCTGAGTCGTATAAACAAGACAGCAGATGCGATAAGGGTGCAATTTGGCATCAGAACAAATAAAACAAATGTCCAGAACAAACAAAAGCCTTCTACAATAGGCAAATAAAACTGAAAGTTGCTGACAGAAACTAGCCTTCAAATACTCCGAATGCTACTCTAAATCATTTTAAATGCCGGCTTGTGCGTGTGAGCAGTTGCAGAGCAATGTTCTGATTGTCCTGACTTAGTGAAAATTAAACAACTGGTACCAGGAGAGGAATTCCAAAAGCCACGTGTGACTGTTTTACTGCTGGACTTGTGCATTTTTCAAAAAAACCAAAAAAACCAGCTTGTTGAAACAGCCCTGCTACTGTGTATTCATATAGATAAGATGGACTCAAAGTTTGTGGAACAGTGATGGCAGCAGAGGAATATAATTAGGCTAACTTCTCCCCCCCCCACCCGTCTCGTCTCAGCCATACGCAGGCTCCCCCTCGGGCTCTGTGCCCATTGCCTAACCTTAGTAAATACGTGGCTAATTTGAAGCATGTGGCAGCAAATTGGAAACATAGTGCTTTTAAAACTGTGGACTTTTTTTTTTTCTTTTTTTTTTGCACATGCTAATTCTTCCCAGGAGATCCCATCAGATGAAATGACCCAAAACATGTCAACGCTCGGGCGACATTAAGGCCCACGGGTTGATTAAGTATTGGGGGTAGTAGGAAGAAGTGAGGGCGGGTAAAAGTGTGGAGAAGGGCAAAGGATGGAGGTAAAAACTGTGTTTAGGAGGGATCACTCAAGTCACTGCTCTCCTCCCGATCCTTCTTTAATGGCTGCTCTGTTCATGTTTCCCACGTGCACACACACACACACACACACACACACACACACACACACACACACACACACACACTGACATTGCTTTGTGGTCTGTTCTGCCTACATTTTCTATTCTATCTACAGCAGGTGCAGGCAAGGGAGAAACAGGAATATGCTTGAGCTCTTGCACGTGTGTGTGTGTGTGTGTGTGTGTGTGTGTGTGTGTGTGTGTGTGTGTGTGTGTGTGTGTGCTTGTTCACACCATGAAGGCTTATTTTGGTTGCAGAAAAACACAGATTGTGTGAACTTTTGGCAGGGCTACTTATTTTTTTTACTAATCCTCCTTTACACTGCAAAAAGAAAAAGAAAAAAAAATCCCCACTCAGAAACCTTGCTTCAAAGCGTCACATTATACCTTCATCATTCCGGCGAGCAGAAGACAATGTTTCAGCGGGGTACTGTGAGTACATATCAGAATGTCAAAACAGGTCATTTAATGAAATTAAATTATGTTCACAAGAGACATTGCTGCATGTTCTGTGCATAAGCATTTGTGCCTGGAAGTAAAAAGGCTCCAGTGTGAGTGGCATTTGTCACAAACTCAAATTTTGATTATCAGTGTAATCAAAATGGAGAAAAACTAAAAGAAAGAAGCAAAAACAAGGCAAGTACAACATTAAAATTAAAAAGCCTCTCTAACCAAAGCGGGACAAATAGAAACCTTTTAAACCCCGGTATACAAAAAATGTTAATGTTTTTAAAGGGACAAGCAGATATGTACTTTATAAATAAAAATGGTGTTTGCCTATCTGTAACAGCCACTTTGATGGAAAATGAGGCTGGGTATTGTAGAGCCACTAATGAATGATCAGGAGTCTTTAAAATTAGTTCAGCTTCAAGCAACAAGTGTGATTTTTCTTTTATTGTGGGAGCAGCAGCGAGTTCATGAAAGTTTCATTGTAATCTATTTCAAGATCAATAAAATTAATACACTCATGATGATTTATCTTCTGAATAAACGTTGACCTGTGATACCGGCAAAATCTGTGCCTACTGACTAAATCATGTTTAGGTCAAAAATGATTACTAATATTTTTTGCAGCGCACGCTTTCTCCGTAGAAAGATAAAGTCTCTCCTTTTCCAACAACGTGGAGGATCTCTTTGCCTCTTCGCGTCCACAGAAGAGCTCCCTTGTTTGTCTAAATTTAGACTCATCTCCTCTGCTAGCTGCAGCAGGTGGAGGTGACAGTGGCTCTGGCCTGGTCTCAGGGGGACAGACGGGCGAACAACATGACCCAAGCTTCCGACTACGAAAAGCATTATTCAGTCTTTGCACTGGTGCAACCCCAGGCAACAACAACAGAACTCCGGCCATCTATCGGTGTTGTAAATTTGGTTATACCTGTATGTAATTTAAAAGCACAGCCTACACACACACACACACAAATCTATGATATAACAAACCCTGTCTTTTTTGAGCATTTCTCTTTTAAAAACTTGCTGATCCGTGTGTTCCTGGCTGCTTAGGATGACATCATCGCTTTGGTCCATGCCCGCGTGTGTTTTAGTGTGTGTGCCTCTGCTGCACCAAGACGGTCGAGGCCTAAATTAATGTCAATTAAAACCATCCTGCATGATGTTAGCGTACATAGAGTGGAGACGGGCTGCTGAGCTTTTAAAAAAGAATGGCACAAAAAGTTTAGGACTAGTTTTATACCTGTAGGATGAAGTGTGTATGTGTACATATGTGTGCGTTTCGATAAATGTTATATAAAATAAAACACACAAATTTAAAATAGTAAATATACACACATATATATATACCAATAGTAGGAAATTTTAAAAATAGGGGTGTATGTGAGGCCGTGTGTATTTCACAACAATACCATCCTGGGCTTAGTGAAATTTGCAGTAAAATTGCATAATTAACCTATTTTGCTCCTGTAAGGCCAGCTCCTCTTTAAATGTCTCCCACTTCTTTCTGTAAAGGTTTTTAGGCAACTGCTATAGCCCGTATCCATGCGGTCTCCAACCCCCGGGCAGCGGGCCAGCACCGGTCCGTAGGTCATTTGGGCCGGGCCGCACGTAAAGAATAAATAATAATTGTTTATTGTCTGAAACTGAACAATGTTTTATTTTGAAAACGTACCGGATTCTCTTTGTTACATCGGTCTATTGCTCACTATTGACGCACATTCGTTCATTATTATATTTAGACAATACCACAGTTTTCATGACGGTCATATCACCTTCTCTTGTTGTTTTTATCCACCACATCCTAACGGCTGGTCCCTGAAAATACTGTAAAGCATTAAACCGGTCTGTGGCGCAAAGAAAGGTTGGGGACCGCTGCTCTATAGAACTGGTTGGCTGATGGTGTCAAACAGTACCTTCCCTCCATGGAAAGAGACGGAGGGAGGGCTTCAGGAGGAGGAGATGTGTGGTGGGAAGTGGTGGTAGTGGTGTTAGTGGGAGGGGGGTGCAAATACACACAGAAACACACACACACACACACACACCGCACACACACTCACACTGCATAGTGATGTCATCTAAAATGACATCATCCCATGGAGAGGAGCCAAGGGACCTGATGGGTTAGCATCCTCCAGTGAGTTAAAGAGAGAGAGAGAGAGGGGGAAAAAGAGAGAAAGAGAGAGAGTCTTGTAAATAAAAACAGGGGAAGGAAAGAGGAGTGGACCAGGGAGACAATGACTGCGATCAGGACGTTTCCTCTTTGTTGTCTACCTGGCTGTTTCTCGTTCTCATGATCCGCCATAAACACACTTCTCTCTTTCAAGAATTCTGCCATCATTTTCCATTTGCCGCTTGTGCCGTCCTGAGGGAAGCATGCATGAGTGCAGCATTGAGTGCAGCTAGAGTGCAAGTGAATCAATACCAGTGAGCTAATACAAACACACAGGCAAACACATCACACGTGTGCTCGTGGAGCTCCGTGTGCATGCCCACACTCGACCGTCCGGACAGCATTTCAATATACACAACATATAGGGCAGCATATGGGCTTCAAAGTCAGGTCCTCTGTGGGGACACCTGTGACTCTGCGTGGTTCCGTGGTTGTCCACTTGGCTGTGCTGTGCTCCACACTGTTCCCACAGCATGCCTCCCATCTGAAACCAAACACCTATGGGTGAGCATCCTGCAGGGGCCGTACACTGCTGAGGACGTTCCACTTGGCACCACGCTGCGCTTGTTTTGGTTTTTTTTTTTTACAGCAAGACACTGATTGTGGCCACTTTGCTTTATAAGCCGTATTTTTTGAACCACTCTGATGAGCAGCCAGCAAGGCTCCCTTTGAAGACGGCATTTTGATAGATGCAAGCTGTTGTTTCTAATGCAGGGTGATTCAATCTTCAGCAGCAAACTGAGTCAACATTATAAACAGAGAGGCGTGGAGTGTGGGACAGAGAAGAAGGAGCGAGAGATAGGACCTGAATGAGGGAGGGCTTGTCGTGACGTGAGGGTGTGAGTCCACACAAGGCCGAAAGAGAGAAAAAAAACAAAACACAACTCGGTCAGGGGCTCTAATAAAAGATGAAGCTATTAGATCCTTCTTTGTGATCTGACCTGAATCTATTCTTAACAGTGATATTACTCACTGCTTGTGTATCAATAAACAACAGCAAATGTGAGCAGATCTGATTCTTCAGCGACGAGCCTCAGAGCTCCAGCAGCTCTGACCTCAGTGTAAAAAAAAAAAAACTATTAGGTGTTCAAAGGGGAAAAAAAACAGAGGAAATTGGTCATTGTTCTAATTTAAGTAGCATCACCTTGGATTGTGATGGAATATTAGAGTGTGTGTTCTTGCTGAACGTTCACCAGCGCAGGTGTGCACCCAACTGACAACCTCTACGCAACATGCTTGGATACGAGTGTGTATTCATCAAAATGTAAATGTTTACACAAAGGAGGATGAATCCTACCATCGTTCTACTCCACACACGCTCTCTATTTTTGGATCCATTGGGTGAATCCTTGCCTGGTTCTGTAATTACCCACTCTTTCCTATTTTCTCTTCGCAGCATTGGTATGGCAACATTGGCAGAGCCACACTCCTACTCTTTTCCGATGTTAGTCATGGGCCTCAGTCATGAAGCAACAGCTACAAGTCCTCCAACAACTTCCGTGTGCTTTCTCTCGCTACGGCTTTATTACTCGTCTGCACCGAGCGTAGAAAAGGGTCCGTGGAGTGAACGTGGGTTTCCATTTACAGGGCAGCATCTTTACACCATCCAGTTCTTCAGGTAGGCTGGGTTGGCATGCATCTAGGCCTTTTAAGGTCAACAGGGGGGAACATGATCTTTTGAATTAGCCGGTGTGTGCAGCTTTTTTATGGAAGCCGTGTTTGGCTCATGTTGCCGTTGCCAGTCGGCGCCGTCGCGTTGACAGGCATGAGCACGGATTGCAGCAATCTTATCAGAGAAAGGCTGTCCCATGGGACCAGAGTGGCTCTGCGACTTCTGCCGAGTCATGTTTTCGTGGCGTTCTGTGTGCGGACGAGCAATCTGCCAACCCCTGTCAAGTTGCACTGGCTCCATTACCAAACATGCACAATACACAAATCTACAAATCTTTACATCAACTCTAGCCCCTATCGACGAGTACTTGACAACACAGGCCCACATGATGATTTGTGGCCTTTTCTTTCGGATGCCTCAAAGAGGGGTTGAGTACGAGCTGTGCTACACAGACATTTTTGTTGTTATAGATGGTATTTCCTGCACAGAGATGTGATCTTGGGTGACGTCCCGAGGGTCTCTGCAAGGGGGAGAGGAATAATTTAACTGCAATAACTGTTTAACTGCTGTTTTAATATGCTTATGCTTGCTTTGTTTAGCTGTGTCTCAAAGCATTCTTTAGCTAACAATGTTTTTTACTATTTTGTTTTAAAGCATCATTATCAGTACAATCCTAATTGTCTTCGTTCTATTAATGTGGTTCAGCATGCAAACTTAAAATGCAGCTCTAGCCTCTGCTGAAACCCTTAAATCCATAAGTTCTATTTTTGTTTTACACCAGTGTTGTTAAAGGGACATCTAGCTTTTATTGATATATCAATGAATTATAATTCGGGCCTCTCTCTCGTTTGCATCGTTCAAAAGATCTTGCTGATGACCTGTTGTGCTACTCAGTACCCTGTGGTAGAACAGTAGTAACCCAGGCTCACACGAGTGAAGCACTGACTGATTGCCAAGAAAAGGAAGAGCTAATTGCACAGGTGGATGCCTCCAGAGTGTCAGGTTTCGCTTTAGTCGTTGGATCTATTTATCTTTCTTTGTTAGAGTTATAATTTAAAGACTGTCAGTGACAAATTGCTGAAGATTTGCATAAAAACATTTCCAGCATATACAGTACAGTAGGATAATAAAAGAATCAGAGACCATTAATATCTTTGATCACAGGTCCAGTTCGCCTGAAAGGCTCAACATGCTTGAAACACACTCACACTCAATAAGCAACGGTTTATTTAGGGGACAAATAGGTCAAACAGCGTAATTATTCCTAAAAAGAAAGCAAGTTTTGTTTCTCTGTTTCTCTCCCCCTCTCCTTCCTACTCTCTCTTTCGCTCTTCACCTTTTCTTTCCTGTCTGTGAGCGAGCAGCATCGTTCCAACTCATCAACCAGCATCCTCTGCTGACCTAGTTGTGTTCCACACACATGGCCCTTCAGGACGGACGAGTGTAACCCACTGTGTCCTCGCCAGGCCCGTGCACTCACTCCGGCCGGGATGTAAACAAAGTCAGTCCGAGCTGCACACACACCACCCGTCTGACCTTTAAGCCACCGGGTCAAAGGGGTGAGCATCATTGATCTTAGGACAGCAGTGCCAGAGTGATTATGGCTGCAGCCCACGGTAACGCCGTGAGGACATCCCACCGAGAGACTTCTGACTCATTTACGTCCCTCCTGAGGAGCACACATGCAGATCTGTGTTGGCTTTGACTAAACCAAAGTCTACGTTTGAGCTGCACTTAATACTGGAACAACTGGACTTTCTCTCTGTAATCTAAACAGCTTCACTAAGTGATTCAAATAATGTCCTATTTTTATGTGGCCAAAAACATAAGATTTTTAGAATGAGATTACATGAAAGTGATGGTGTTTTTCATAGTGTCATCTACACAACTACACAATGACTACATCTACTGGCACTCTTATTTTGAGTCATATAATTTCAGCCCACACAATATGACATTTCAGTTGCTCTTTATCTTCTAAATATCAAAAGCAAGTCACACCACTGTGTGATTCTTTTCTCTTTATCTTGTAAGTTTTTCTGCCAGTCATCACAACATTTTTTTTTTTTTAAGTTTAGTTACAGTTTCTTTAAAATGTTATCTGCTGGAAAGGTACACACCGAGGATCACGTTTTCACACGCTTGATGTGATATCACGTGATACGCCTGAGTCCGGGTTCTGGACGGGCTGAAGTTTTATTTAAAAAGCGCTCCAGATCTGTCCCAGTGCACAATTTACAGTCTTGTTGTTCATGGCTGACCTTTAAGGGGAACGGCAGCTCATCAGATTATTGCGCCTGTTTACTTTCGTCTTTGCATTCTGACTGTGCATCAGCCCACACATCAGGCAAATATTCAAATATTGCTGCATTACTTTGAGAACGATTCTCCAAACTCTCTTTCTGTCTGTGTCTCTAGCTCTCTTCCTCTTTCTCTCTCTGTCTTTCGCTGGGGGACCTTAAAAAAATATATGCTAATTAAAATAGGTGATTAGAAGTGCGTGTATTAGGGCCAGTCATTCTAGTTTGTCAGCCTTTGAGTCTAAAGTTGTTATTTTTGTCAAACTAGAGTACTAAACGCAAAAAAAACTACCTGGACATAGAAGAGGATTTTTCTCTTTAGTTATTCAATTCGCAGGTGATTTCAAACCGGTTTGCTCATCGAAAGAGTCGTCCGCGCGCCTTTTTATAACACTGTCTTCTACGCAACCAACACATGCTTGGCTCCTAAAATCAAAACTGAACCGATTTTTAAAAAACGGACGTTGCAAAATGCACCAAATGTGCTCGCTAAACCGGTGTGAGGAAAAACGAACGAAGGTTGATGTCTGACTTTAGTTGTGGGCTGCGCGTCGTCGTTATTTTCAGAGCGCGCTGAACACACAGCTCCGCGTTTTCCTCTGAAGAAAAAAAGAAAAGGAAAGAAAAGAAAAGAAAAAAAGGAAAGATAGATCAAATTAGCGCGGTTAATTCATTGAACTGACCTGTGTGCGCAAAGTTAACCCAAAAGTCTGTGATATTTATATAAACCAAGTCTTTGCCGGCTGTGACAGAGTTCCGACTTGAGAATGAGCCTTACAGCTGTTTTTGGACTTTGACACTACTTCCATAAAACCGACTTTTATATAAAATTGTACTTAAAAACCCCGCCTGTGCTCGGCCGGACCGTCTCAAGCGGGGAGGTTCTGCGCGTTCTCTCCAAAAACCTTCCAGAGACAAAAGGAATAAAACGAGCCTTTTGATTAAACAAAGTGCCACCTCTATATTTATGTCTGCACGCACATGCCTGCGCACAACAGTTCAAAGGTTTTCCATCGCACACTTACACGCAGAGGCAAATTAGAACACGCACTGTGGCGTCTTTTACGCGCGCGCCTCTGGAGTTTATTTCTTTGAGTGTATCTCTGCTCACTCTTACACAACGTCTACAGATCACACCCCCTTAATCTATGTATATATATATTTATACTGCCTGGTAAACCTACTGAACACGACAGAGCCTGGGCCTAGTGAGGCGGCACCACAACAGGTCCGGTTCCGCTCAATGGCCCAAACGCATCGATGAGGACATCGTTTTCACATTTGAAACATGTTGGTCCTGAGCTAAAACCTGCGACATTTCAGTCCCATTTTGAACATTTCCTTACCCTGTGAGGTCACAACTAGTTTCAAGGGCATTCGGGAGCTGCGGGCGAGGCTTGAGCTTTGCGTTAGCCCCGGAGGAGGATCTGAGCGCTCGGTGCGATCCGCGTCCGCCAGCCACGGTCGACGGGCTGGACGGCTCCGAGGCCGCCGAGGCAGCGGCTTGACTGACACCAGCAACTTCCTGATGCAACCCTCCTGTAACAGCAGAGAGGAAACAGGGTGCTCACCTTTTTATCCGATGAACCAACATGATCCTATTTTTGCATATAAGCCGTCTCAGCTCTCCCCGCTGCCTCTCCTCCCAGCCACGCTGACGGACTCATCACAGAGTTCACGTCCTTCACTTTCCCTCCACGCCGGGTCACAGGGTGCGACTTGTTGAGGCGTTCAGAGACCCTGTAAGAAATGAGGAAATTAAAAAGAAGTCAAGGAGGCTGTCGGGGTTTGCGATGGATGACCGGTTTCAGTCAGACGGGGAACCTTTCATTTATAGCAGGCGGGAACGAGTTCCCTAGTCAGTAGTAAAGAAGTCTGCGAGAGATGTGACCCAGCAGAGGAGTTTCTAGGATGAAACTGAGCCCATCTCTAACGGCAGTCCCACATTAGCGGGCATCTGGTAGCCGAACACTTCGGGAACTGACTTTAACCCGCTCAGAAAGACGCGGAGCTGCCGCGCGCTCCTCTCTTTCACACCCCGGGAGGCGCTCTGGAGGAGCCGTCTGTGCGGCGTGGCCGTGTTTTCGACTCTGAACGGGTAGTTTTCTGAGGAAATCCAAGTTGCCGAGCGAGGGTATGCAAATATACCCGCTCCTCCGCGGGCGCGCACTGGGCGCACCGACCACTCAGCCTGATCTTGGACAGCCATATCTTTTCGAGCCTGTAGCTTGTCCGCGTCACTTCGACGGCGGGCGGCTCGTCCGAGACACGTGAGCTGAGCAGATGAGACGAGTTTATAGCGGATTTGGAAGAGGGGCTTTCGGCGCGTTAGTGGCCAAGCCTGCGAGGCAGACCGCGGTGCGCTCGGATGTTTTGTTTTTTTCCTCCTCTGCCTCGGTCGCTCTCCGTATCCACCGCCCCGCCTCCCCCTTTTCGCAATATTGACGCAACCAAAAAATACTGGAACAAAAGAAACAACTTCCTTGAAGCTTTGCTGAAACTGCACTTAGTCCGTGAAAGGAGCCTCGTTGTCAACTTGCCTGGATGGAGACGTCGAGGTGAGGGGGCCGGCTGGCGGCGAGGAAGATGCAGTCGATCACGCCGAATGACACGCTGGCTGCCGAGTAAGTGCCATTAAAACAGTGAGTGGAGTCATTTAAAGTTTTACCGTGCGACCTCTCGACTAGTTGAGTTTTGTCCTAAGGTGACGGTCATTGGAGAATAAAGTCGTTTTGCGTTGTTTTCTGCAAACCAGGAAACAAAGTAAAGTCTGTATTTCGACAATTCCTGGTCGATCAGAATGGGATGTGTGTTTGTGGCAGGTCGCCGTGGCCGTCGTAGTCGTGCAAACAGATTTCACAAAGATAAGTGGTGGTGGAATTTCAACAATGTGTCATTTATGATCCGCTGACAGCGTTTTCCAGTCATTGTACCAGACCGGGACTGAGGCGTAAACGTGAATTACCGTTTGTTTACCACGATTATCATCACGTGAATTCAAAAAAGAGCAAGCCCTGACCAAGTGGTGTGCGCTGACAAGTCCTCAGTTTATTATTGTTCTTCACGCAGCAGCCCTGCGCGGTCGCCGGCTGCGGGGTGATGGACGGACGCGAGAACGTCCCTTTATTGTGCCCGTGTTGGGGCCGACGTTTGTGGCGGGAGGGGGGAAGGGGGGGCGTCTAACTTTGCTTCGAAAGGTAAGATCGGGGATTGTTTTGGGGCGGACGGTCGCCGGTCGCATCGTCGTGTCGGTGCTTTCGCTGCTCGAACAAAGGACTGGATGGAGTAGTCGGCACAGCGCGTCAGTGGAGGGCAGGCGGGCTGTTTACAATAATAACGCCGTCCCCGTGACGTCAGGTGATTGACAGCCGCCTCAGCCACTCGCTAGCGCGTTCAGCCATCAGCAACACGCTATATTTGGAAAGTGGTTACATCATTGAGGTTCAGCAGCGGCCTGCGGAAGGAGGGACTTCCGCGAGGATTTTCAATTTGTAGTCCAGAATCGGGACAATGAATTCGTTGGATCAATCTCCTCTTCGATGTCTCAGCTTTCTCGATATTATAGTATTCAGAACTTTAAAATGGCCAGTACCAGTGATGGTGTGTCCTAAACACCGCGTATGGCCAAGTGGTGGCAGGCAGATATTTTTAAAATGACCAAGGAGGCTCTTATCTCCTTACCGCACTCCACCGACAGGGGGCGGTAACGACGACCAGGCTCCACAAAGACTACCTCAGCATTAACTGAATATAAATGAAACGAACTCCCCTGCAACCCAAGGGTGGACAAAGCCGGTATAGAGAAAGAGTGGATAGATTGAATGAACTACGCCTGGGTAATATGTGCAAACACAATCAGATCAAATTATTCCAAACCATCAAGTTTCAGATGCACTCTGACCTTAAATTGCAGATGTCTACAAATGCAGTAATTGCTTCAACTGTGCAGTCACACGAGTGGTGGCATTTTGCATAAATTATTATCCATCGATATTTTTAAATATTTTGCATGAAAACACAAAAGGTATGTGACAGTGCTGCCCTGCTGCTACTTACTTCCTACCTTCCAAAAGGAGCGCCGTGTGATGACAGTGGGAAGAACGGGTGAACACCAGGGAAGCCTAATGCTGGTGTAAATGCATGTGGTGACTGACTGCACTTCTGTAAAAAAAGGAAGCATAAAAATAAAATAAAGTAACACTGAACACATATCTCTTTTTGGATTTTCAAACCTCACTCAGTCATATCTGTGCAGGTTTTCCAGAAGAACACTGCGGTCATTCTGATGGTAACAGGTCCTTTTTAACTGTCATCAGGCCTTTTTATTTTAACAACATTCACAAGTATTTTACACAGTTGTGTTCTGTAAACAGGACTGCAGAGCGTGATCTTCTTGATTGAGAAGTAAGCAATGCTGTGTCAGATTGGAATCCTCATGTCTGCATGAAAATACGCACTTAAAACTAAATACAAAAGGGTATTGGCATTCATATCGGTGCCTCCTGTGTTGAAATAACTTATTTTAGGTTATTAGTGATCACACTACAGGAATGCAGTGACCTCATCCGTTTATTTTCAGAGCATAAAGTCTTTACACAGAAGGTGTATGTCTGCTGTGTGTACGGTGTATCTGACGTTTTAGTTAATAGACTAGAGCAATTAGACCGTCCCTTAAAACTGATGAGTATTTTAAAAACAACATTAACATTTATATCTGCTGGTGAGGTGTGAATTGAGGTGTGAAATATTTATAGTGCAGAGAAAACGTTTTTTCTTTTCAGGTAACATGCTGAAGTTTAATTGTTTGCCTCAGAGCATGACAGCACAACCGAACTCTTATCTTATTATAAACAATCCTCATAACTGCATAAATTCTATTGTAGATGTATAGAAAAACATAGATTGATAATAATTCATTGGAAATAATCATTACTGTATTTGTTAAATAGACTGCCATTGTCTTGCCTGGAAAACAACTGCCTCATCGTTCTTCGACGGTGCACAGATTCTATTTTTTGTGTCATTTGTGTACCTTTTCCATTATCATCAATGACTCCTAAATGACACAGTGACAACTGTGGATACGTCTCAGTCAGTGGAGTTATTGTCTAGGCCAAGATTAAAAAGTTCAGCCTTGTATGCTGTATTACATTTTTGATATTAGCAATATCGTCAGCCAACATCTTTTGACAAAAGTTACTGTCAGTAATGGCTCTGCCTTTCCGTAACCCTGCATGCTGGGATTAAATCTTGCTTGTTTTTAGCCCTCTCTGTAATCCCTCTCCGAAGTCAGCTTGACTAAAAAGAAAAAAGAACTCGTGCATGTGGAAAATCATTGCGATAAAAAAAGTAGATCACTACAGGAAGCAACAGAAACAATGTCTTACAGCCATCTATTCTGAAAACTAACAATAGCGTTTGTCTGGAATAGAAAACTCCTCTCACCAGGTTGAAACACCTCCCTCTGAGCTTTGGATCTCTGACTTTTCATGACACGCAGGTCCAGGTCTGCTGGACACTTTTTATCCCTTTAAGCAGAGGGCTGTTAAACACATTTATATTCTGGAGGACACTGATTTCATAAATAAGAGTATTGTTGATAAAACTCTTTGGAAAGATGTCTGCTACTGTCCTAAATGAGACACTTTCCAAGTTATTTTAATTATTAGACAAATTCTTTAGTTGTAGATGAAGTCCTCACTTGGAAAACTGCTGCATCTGCAGTACCTTTATTTGTATTTGTGTGCTCCGCACGGGAGCTGTCTTGACAGTAAGTAAGTTTTAAGTATGCAGCCAATTATATTCATTTAATCAGCGTGTGAAATTACATAAGACATAATGGGATTAAATAAAACCATTTTATTAAATAGCTGTGTGCGAGTCCTGCATTGTCATGTGACCACTGCACTGCCTTTGTGCAGAAAGAGGTCAGAGGTCTTTGTTGTGTTTTCAGGGTGACCTGCTCCGTGACTATTAACTATTGATAAATGCAATGTCTCACAAGTGTGCAGGCCAGACCCCTCCAAAGGGGGAGGTGTCATAACACGCCCAACGCTAACCTTCCAGGCAACCCCACTGACTGGTGCACACACACACACACACACCCATACACACACACACATGCCTGTCTCTGTACTTGTATCATTGTGAGGACCTTTACAAGCATAACGTATTACCCAGCCCCTAACCCTAACAATACAACTAACCCCCTGACCCTACCCTTACCTAAGCTAAACCCAATTCTAACCCCAACTTTCAAACCAATTCTTAACTCTCAACCCAAACAGCCTAATGAAGGTGCAGGGGACCAGGCTAAATGTCCTCACTTTTCAAAAATGTCCTCACTTTACTGGTAGAATACAGATTTTGGTACTCAGTATGTAGCAAGTACAAGAACCCACACACACACAGACACGTACACACACAAACACACACACGGCCCTGCTGACAGGAGCACAAGGAGGCAGCTGCTACAGATGCCTCATAGAGAGAGGGGGAGGGGCAGCAAGAAGACATCAATAGGGAGTCTCTCTCTCTAGTATAGAGTTCTTAGTGGAGCTTATTGTGTTTTCTGAAGACCGGGACAAGGGAATTGGACCTATTAATATAGTAAGCCTATAGTCTTTTGGAGGTGTTGCAGTGTTGCTCATTTTTGTTGCTTTGCTGTTGCGTGGATGTAAGCTTTATATGCATACACTTTTTTGAATAACAACTATAAATTGATTGGAAACCAAAAGAAGTTTGAATCTTTTTGCACTGGTTTCTAACCCTAACCCTAAGCTGACAGTAAACACTCATTTCATTGATGCCCGTAGGTATATGTGACATTCAACATGCAAACACATCACTATTTCGCGGTCACTAACTTAGTGTGACTTTCAGAAGATTTACATTGACGCAGAAGACTACTGGTTTTCAAGATGTTAGTCCTTCTACGGCCAACAGTGGTCCATTTAGGAACGTTACAACAGTTTGTTTGGAGTAGTAAGATTTTACATGGCTACAGCTTTTGCTCTCGTCTCTTTTTGCTGTCATTTGACGTGATGCAGTCGCATTTCTGGTACTGGTGTGAAAGGCCATCATTGTAGTCACATGAGGGAAGAAGAGAGAGAAATCTGCAAAACGCCTCCTTGAATGAGAAGCAGCTGAGTGTAACAGCCAACCATGCACGCAAGACATCTAACATGAAATCGAATTACACCGAAGTAAAACTGCCCCAGCATGGCAACTTTGCAACCGCCTTAGTGCACTGTAGCCAAACACCACAGTACATGACAATGTAGCTCTTGTTTGGCCTGTCTAACTGAGGACAAGGGCTAGCTCCACTTTGTCTCAACTATCCTAATGAAGAGATGCATTATGATGTGATTTCATTTGGGTCCTGCAGAGAAGCTGCTATGGATAACAGAGCAGTGTGAGCATCATGGTTCATTTGTGCATTTGTATAGTGACATGTGACTTGTGTTTTTGTGAGCCAGTCAGGATCTCCTGCCTAATGGAAAGCAGCGTGTGCTCATGTGATGGTGACACAATGCAAGATGAACCGCGCAGCATTCACCACAGCTCTGACTGGCCTATGAGTTACATTTATTTTGTTTTTGCGTGCTTTTTTTTTTTCTTTATGTCATTATGAAACTAAACCAACCATGTTTTTCCTCTTTCCATGTCAGAAAATGACTGTTGTGGTCAGTGTTAGTGAAGTTATTTAGCAACGCAACTGTAAGAACGACCGAGTTGTAGATAGAATTACTATATGTGCATGTGTGTATTGCACCATGATCCACCCTATGGTCATGGCTGTGTTTTTGCTGGCTCATCCCTGCCTCTCCACATGCCTGCCTAACAGCACAGAGCTCCTCCTTACTGGCTTCCTGTCCAAACCAGTTTATCTGTAAACAAGTGTGTTTTTTTCCTCTCCACCCCATTGTCCACACTACACCAGAATGCCTACACAAATGGCGCCCTGACTCTCCCAGAGTAAAGTTATAAAATTGCATTCAAAAGATTGGCCTCTATTCATTTAAGCACACCCTAAAAGTAATGAAAAGCTTCTTCCTTTCCCAGCGCTGAGCATTGCTGGTCCAACTCCTGACATGGATCGTTGATGTTATGTGTTTGTCATTATGTGTGCAAAGGGATGAAATGGCCGACTGTGTTTATTTTGTCATTTGGTGACACCATGTTAGGGTTACACTAGGATAATGTCCAGGGAATATATAATGTCCTCACAAAGTAACAGGTTTACTGTGCACTGTCTTGACACTGCCATACAAAACTGATGATAGGTAGTTATACATGAAAATTTATGCATGCAATATCTGTCTGACACACTAGATATCAAAGTTCCCTTTTAAATGTGTGGACATAAATCACTCAAACATTTGAACACCAGGAGGACTGAAAGAGAAAGTTCATTAAAAATGAATAGCAATTTATGATAAAAGCCTTTACATTGTTAAATGTTTTAAAATGCTTGAAAAAAAATTATAAAAGAGCTCATTTACAATTCACTCAAATATGTTTGAGTAGTGCACAGGGTGGGAACTTAAATGCTGAGCATGCATATTCTTCTATGAGGCCGTGATTCAGTCTCGCCTCACATCTTTAATATTATGGCTCGCAACGTCTATTTCTGACCTAATAGTACACAAATATCAGCTATGGTACTACTGCTATTGCTGTATTTGCAGATAAAAGATCTTTATGCTAGTCAAAACATTGACATAGATATTTCACAGTGCTCTATCTGAGTCAATGAGTGTTTGAAGTGTGCTTTCATTATATAGTCATATTCAGTTGTGCACCACAGCTAAATGGCCCTTTTAATCGTGCTTGCTTATGTTTATAGTGTATGACTGGATTTTTCCTTTAAAACTTTAGGGTACACTGTGAAGGTCCAAGTAAATCACGTTCAATTAAATAGATATATGGTGTGGATTTTATGCTGTAGTTGGACCATATGCGACCTGTTTAGAGTACCTTTGTCAGTTTCAAGTCAACATGGCAAAACCTTTGCCTCGTTGCACATCCTGTGAGGCCAAAGGGCCTGATTAAACGCAGACTGAGGATGTTGGCGTTTCATTTCTATTAACAATTTGGTTTGAGGGACCCAAAGAGTTAAACGTCTGTCTCTGCTGAGCGCCGCGTGGGCCGCGACATCATTCGAGAGTGCATTTTCAGCCTCCAATCAGCGGCGCGAAGCCCGCTCCGATTTGAGCCAATGGCGAGAATGGGAGGCTCTATCGAATTTGAATGAGGAGTGTATCTTTCGGCGCCATTTTCGAGTGAACACAGCGATTGCCTCAGTCGCGGCGGAGAGAGGATGCTACGAATATTGAAAGCTGTCGTTGAACTGGGAGCAGGCAAACGTTTAAAATTAGACTGCGCTTACAGGAGGGAGAGACGGGACTTTTGCCACGAACAGGTAATGGAAGCCTCTGCCCACTTGCGTAGCTTTTGGCCGGACTGTATAAGTGTAGGTGATGATGGAAATAGGTAGAAGAGACCGACCGTGGCGAAGAGACGTTAGCCATTTAGACAGCTTTGCCAGCTTCTACAATTCCGAGCAGCTAGCCAGTCTGTTAGCTTAGCCCGATAGCACACAGAGGGTTTGGTCTGCGCTCTAACGGTGGAAAAAAAAAAAAAAAAAAAGCAGTCACAGCGGACTGGTTTACCGCCGAGCTGCGGATATTAAGTTAAAAATATCCACATATTTTTAAATGGACTTTTCTGAAAAATTGTAAAACCTAAGATGAGCAGTAATGGAAATTTTTCGCGGTTTTGAGCGGGAGGTGTAAAAGCAGCCGGGTTCAGCGGAGGATCTCAGTCGGCAGTGTCAACACATGCGAGCAGAGTTCGGAGGGAAAAGCAGCAGGCTGGGGCTGACACGGCGCCTCCTCCGGCAGCGCTCGCTCCTCTTCAACAAGCTTGTTTACCGAGACAGGAGGTTCGTCCCCGTCCGTAACTAAAGTATCAGACGTGTTTCTACACACCTTTGATTGATTCAAATAACTCGTGTCATAAATTTGTGAATTTAGTCCTCTCTCAGTTTTTAAGATGGCTTCAGTGTCAAGAAGTATTTTCCCGCATTTTTTGTAATAGCGTTTTGTTAACGCGTATGTGGCGCAGGTGACACGTACATGTACAGATCACAAAAAAAAATATACTATTTATTATAAAACGTTTATTTTTTTTCCCCCTAGGCAGTGAAATGTCTTGTCATAGGTCGACATTTCTGATGGCCCGGCTCTATAACAGTTCTTTTAAAGCAATGACAAAGAGCTACCATAACACATAATGATGCAATAAAATTCAATCAAGTCGACCCTTTAGATTTTTTTTTAAAAACGACCCGTTTAATAAAAAGGTTCTGAGGCAGTATTTCAAAAGTCTCTCTCTCTCTCTCTCTCTCTCTCTCTCTCTCTCTCCCTCCCTCCCTCTCTCTCCCTCTTCCTTGGTTATAACGCTACCTTTTATGCGTCTTTAACCCTGAATAAATTCAGGTGACCTTGTCATGAAATATTTGTTTGGCATTTGTTCACCCTTTTTAATGTCATAATGAACAAGACTTCTACAAATACTGGATGTGAGAGGGAAAAGAGGGGTTCGTGTAATTGTACTTCAGATTCTGCCCCTCCTACTTCCTTCTGAGCAGAGATCAGTTCAATGTTACATAATGTCAGGCCTCCATCTCTAACACTTTCTTGCCTTATTATACAGTAAGGACGTGTAGCGCATATGAAATCATATCATTGGTCAGGCTAGAGGAATGGCCAAGCTTTTCCTTTGTGATTATTCCTCTTTCTCAGACCACCAGGCATCAGTTTTCTTTTTGATGTGCTTACTCATTTAGACTCATCTTGCTACACACATAATTGGCTAAAAACTCAACTGAAAATGCAAATCATGATCAGATATCTTTGTGAAAAATACCTATGCAATTGTGGTATTGCATATTTTTGCTACAAATTCAGCATTTAGCCTGCTGCAAGTGGGATTCTTTTTTCCCCCCCTCAGTATGACACTGCCATTCTCATAACAGAGCTTTGTGTTCATTTATGAGAGCATTTG
>CAAE01014781.1:196049-232044 GCA_000180735.1 Tetraodon nigroviridis
TGGGGAGCAGATTTCAGTTAAATACTAAATTTTATTATTTAATATTGATTTGGAAATATTCGTACATTACACAACTACCTCCAAAAATGATTACAGTGGTTTTTGCTTACTAATTTTAAAATGTGCTTATTCAAAACGAAGCTATGGTTACACAAATGTCTGCTGCTCTAAATGTCAGCCGATCTTCTGTGGGGGCTTTTCCACCCAGCTCTGCTTTACTGCTGCAGACAAACGTGCTTCAGACAGTGTGATCTCCTCTGCATTTACAGCTTGTGGTTGTTGTTAGATGGTTAACATCTGTAGCTTTACCTTCACTTACAGGGTGAATGTAAAGCTTTGTGATGTTGGGAGTGTTGGTTCTGATTTCTCATCTGGGTTTAAAATGCGTGCAGACACCAGCTCCTGATGCTGTGGGCAGACTTTAGGTATTCACTACACACATGCTGCCATTTTAAAGAACAGACATTGTTTTGGCAAAACACTGTTGTGTTATTATCACATTCTATAAGAGGAAAGAACTGCATGCACTTCTGTTGTGTTTTTACTGCCTGCTTATTTTTTAGTATTTTGCAGACTACAACTAACTGTGTTGTATTTTGGCAATTCTCTTTTGATGAACGACATGAATCACACTCTTCCATGTTTCTGTGAAACTAACTACATTGATCCTGTTTTATCACTGATTTTTTTAAATCAGCCAAAGTTGCTTGAAAATGGGTGTTTATGTTTTTTTTTTTTTCCTTTTGTTTGCTTGTTTATTACCTCTTCTACATGTACTGCCCTCTTGTGGCACTACAGTTGTGCATGATAGTTTTTATGTAACCTTACTAATAATTTGGGTTGTTGTGATACACTGTTGCTCATTGAAAACTGATATTTATTATTCTGTCTATCTGTTTTGCACTATAGCTTAGCAATCCTTAAAAAAAAAACCTCTTATTTGAAAAAAAAAATAGATTTAAAGAATTTATAAATGGTTTGTTAATTTAGTAGTACTTTTTTGTCATGAGAATAGAGTGTTCCCTTATTATATTAGTAGCAAGCTAACAGAATAGCCACTTTTAGTTACACATTGATTTGTTTTAATTGGTTAGGAGGTATTTATTTCTGAGGTGAATGGTTCCAGGCAGTCCATCTAGCTCGGTGAACATGCATGCATGTGCACCAGCGTTCATTTTCACACAGTGTCACATTTTAGGGAAATTTAAAACTTGTTTTTAACAAATTGTTGAGCAGGTTATTATACTTTCATAACACCAGTACTAAAGCTCAGCTGTCATACACATCTTCATTTTGGCAGAATTTGTCACGTTAAATGTGATATACATCTAAATAATTCCCAAAGAGTAGTGTTCCAACTAAAGTTTTCAGGGCACCATGTTATCTTTCTGTCCTACAGATAAGATGGTCATTATCAGAAGCTCCTCAGACAGTTACAGGAACAGCATAGTAACTGAGTGTGTGTCTGACTCGTGGTGTCCTGCGGGAAAAACAGAAATAAAATAATTCTCTCACAGTTAGTAAAAGTTTGCGGTTGTAGTTTTTTTTCATTTGAGCTACGATAGCTGGTCCTGTTAATAGTTGCTGACAATCGGACTGTTTTGGGCCTCACTTTACAAATCACAGTGCTATCACATCAACACTTTAATAATAAAATTTAAACAAATGCATAAACAATTCTTTTAAAAATATCCTAATGTCTGTCACCTAGTGTAACTAAAGACTGCTCTAATTTTTGTCACTACAGTCTGACTAATGTGCCTGCACCATTCTTAAACTGTTTTGTAGTAACCCTTCTTATTCTAAGGCTAAAGAAGCCTTAGAATAAGAAGTAAAATGTATTACAAAATCAAAGAAAGTCCAGTTGAACTATTATTTTCAAACCAAGAGTTCAAAGACTGATGCTGGTTATTTGAAACCATGCTAGCATGTCCAGGTTTTCATGAACATAGAATACATGTCAAAATGAAGAGTGAAGAGATGTGTTTAGGGGTTAATAACCTGGCTTCAAAGCTACCGTGTTTTACATTGAGAAACAGGAATGGGGACCAACCGGTTATGTCCTCTGACCTTTTCCATACCTACCAGTCCGCTAATATGCTGCTTCTGTACCCCGACAGAGGGATGAGGAGAGCGGACCACGATACCCGTGCAGCGGTGCTGCTGACAGGCAGTTAAATACTGCACAGGTCTCAGTCTAAATGGAGGGGAGAGGTGCAGCTTTACTACTTGAAATGGCTGTCCTATTGTTGCATATAGACGGTCCCATTGTTTCGTGCTAGATCAGATGGTTCCTACTCGTCTATATGGATTCTGCTCAAAAGCTGACTTCTATATCTGTAGTGATAACGACTCTCAGCTGTCCACAGTTGAAGTTCTAAGCAGAATTGTGATGTGGATGACAGTGTTGGATGGTTGGTGAAATGTTATGGTTTCCACATGTGTACAGTAAAGACACAACAACAATTAGCGGACAGTAACCCGGGATCAGCCTGTCGGGCTGTTTCTGTTCAACTGTTGAAGAGTTTCTCCAGAGTTTCCATTAATCTGGAGGGCTCCTGCATGGCACGGGAGGACGAGGCAAGACACTGATCAGGCCTGACCTTCATCGCCTAAGGCAACACAAAGAGAGAGAGAGAGAATTATACAAGGTCATGGGCTCAGCAACACTTTGGAAACCTCCTGTAGATTTCACAGCCATTGTTGCATCCATATGTCTAAGTTGACCCAGCAGACGACCTCTTTGTCCCTGACCTCACCTAAGATGCTCTGACCCGAGGGGGAATTTGTGCCGGTGTGTGACAGCCACATTTCATGTTGTTTTGGGGAATCCGGGGCGTTGTGTCCCCCGGCTGAGGACGTTAGACTCTGAGTGGATTGAGGTTGTGTTACTACAGTGTTGCTGTGTTTTAAACAGGCCTGGAGCTGGGCAGGCCTGCAGTCCAAACCTGCCGTGTTCCAAACAGCCGGCACATTAGAAAGCAGAGACAGCCACGGCGTTCAGCAGCCAGTGTCCTAGGTTAGGGTCTTCAGTGTTACCAAGCATGAAGACCAGGAGCCTGACTGCTAATGATCCACGTATCTACTGCTACTCCACTCTAGCAGAGGAGGCCAAGTTGTGCTTTAAACAGTGAAGAACAGGGTTGCTTTGATTTATCCTGTAGTTTTGTCCAGACAAGCATCTATCACAGTCTGACATTGATGGATTAAAGCTAATTGGAGGCATCACATGCGTATGCTCATAATCGTACTAGTTTCAGATGGCTTTTACCAATGTTTTTACAACAAGGATTTGTTTTTTTATGTTTGGCTCTTTTAGGAAAGCAGTGTGACTAAACACAAACCTGGAGATATTGAATTGTGAGGACTTAGCCAGCCGGTGTAGCCGGTGTGCTTTCACATATGCTGCTTAGCTCTAATTAAGTGGGAATCTCATGTTAAGCCCAAGGTTTTTACACAGCAGCTCTCTTGCTCAGGACTGTTTGTTTGCAGAAAAATTAATCATTATAAAATTCATTTCTTTTGTCTGGCACACAGCAGAAGCCAAAACTTAGATTTCACTGTTTCTGCGATCTGTGGTTGATAACCACGTATTCTAGGAAAATGACCTGACTCAGAGGTGTATTTAATACCCCCCCACAGGCTGCACGCTTAACTAAACAGGCTTGTTTCGATAGACTTGGGGGCTTACCCTTTTACGTTTGTCGGAAAAAGACAAATGAGTATTTTTTCAGTGACAAAGACTGAGCTAGCATTTCGCCTGCTGCTGCGACGTGTCGGACCTACTGAAGGTTCTTAGACCCAAGTCCTCCAGACCGTCCCGACCTCTGCTTCTCCTCTGCTCCGGCTGTTTTGCTCTTCTTTCTATAGCGCTGTTGCTCTGTACACAAACACGTTCAGTGTTCCTCCTCAGGTTGTGGTTGTTTACAGAAGCTTTGAGAAATTGCTGCTGGCAGGGAGAATAGACAGAAACTAAACAGTCATTCGTCTGCTGTGTTTTAGCCGAGTGTTGGATGACTGCGTTTGAGTCTCCTCTGAGAGCACAGCATTAATGGAAAAATTAAAATGAGATCCGTTCTGTCCGACGGTGCACGTCTGCAGCCAAATTCTATGTAATTCTGTTTTTTTGTTCTCAGTGAAATGTGTTTGGAGCACCTCCTGCCTTTTAAACGACCCTGTGTATTTCTGACTAGTGTCCCCATCTCTATCTGAATTTATTCAATTAATTCTTGTATCTGTTTTCTTCTGTTTCATGTGGTGAACATCTTGACCTGCCAGAGTCAACTAAAGGCCCAACACCTGGGAAAGATGACAGAAGGTGCCTGAAACCAGGAGCCTGGAGACGAGCCTCCGTCACGAGCAGTTCTGGTGATGCTGTAGCAGCACGGAATGGTTTGTGAGTTACACTGAGATACAAGCCATGCTGTGCTGCCGCAGGACAGCCCGAGAGTGCAGCCTGACCGCCTGCCTGCCTGCCTGCCCGCCCGCCAGCCCGCCAGCCCTCCTCCCCTGGCTGCCTTACTGCTGTTGTTATTACCAGATCCACGGAAAGGCCACTTTACTGTAGCAGCACGTAAATATTGGAGTTAAGGCTCTCTGTGATACCTCCAGTATTGATCGTGCTGCTGAAGCAAAGAGGACCATTCACACACGTTGTCAATAAATCCGTGGCGCTCTCACTTTAAACCCACCTTTTTTAAAAAAATTCTACCTTTAAATGATAGATATCTGTCTTTTATTCCATGTCGGTTTCATGTTTGCCATTATTAGAAAATAAAATGAGAAAACCTGTGTTTGGCGCGTCTGTTTGAGTGAGTGTGTGCGTGCGTGCGTGTGCGGCTCGTGTGCGGCGTGGCCCCGGGCCCATCCGGCCTGCTGGACGTCGGGCTGCGTGCGCGGCGCCAACGCGCCTTTCTGTCTGAAAAGGCGACATTTCTCCACCTACTTTTGTGTGTTTTTACAACTTAACCTCCACAATATGATCACCCGCGTCACGTGACTCCCCCCCGCCATTTATTGGAAATGACGCTCGTGACCGGTTGTTTCGCTCAAACTGCGGAATGGCCGCAGCATGGGTGGAAAAGCCCACGGGAGACGGAGGGAAGCCTGGCTGGTGACGCTGCGCGTTCGTGGGCACGAACCCCGAGTGGAATTATCAGGTAAAATTCTAAAAGAGGAAACACGACAGGTTAAAAGATGCGGAGATGTGACGTTTCCGGCTGAGCTGAGCAGCTCTGGAGCTGCTGCCTTCCTGTTTGGCCTTCAGGCCTTTTTTAAACTTTATATTGCTGTGTGTGTGTGTTTATACACACACACACACACACGCATATGTACATATACACACACAAATCTAAGACTTCGTTCTGGTACTTTTGCAATTTATTTAGAACAATAAGTGCTTATTTATTTCCTACATTGTGGTTCACAACAGTTGAAGAACGCATTTTATTCCAGGCAGTTTCAGAAAATCAATTGTCACGGTTTAATTTAATAAATCTATGCTTAGAGATTACCGATAGACCGGAGGTTTGTTGAAAATGAAATACATTTAGAGAATATTATTTTCATAATGGTTTTTTTTCTTGCAGCTAAGGTAAATTTCAATGACTGTGCACTTTTCTCAATCAGTTAGAAATGTAACAGTTTGACTGCAGATTTCTCTGTTTAAAAGGGCGTCGCTTCCGCTTTAATCACCCTGCTTTCATTAGAAACGGCCTCGGGAGGGTTTTTATTCTGTGTCTGATCACTTTTGACTTTCAACGTTTTTGACAGCTATTTTTTACTTTATTTAATTGTTGAGAAACTAGCTTTAGGTCAGTATTTACACACGCAAACGCGGGCCTCCAGAAATGATGAATGAAATGAAATGAACCAGTAATTTCACTCGCACCAGTGACAATGTCTGAGTGGGAAACTGGTTTTTCAAAACTGCGTATAAACCACTAAACGTTTATCTGCATTTATTATCAATCAAAAACAAATATGAGCCGTAAACTAAATTTATGTATAGGTATATATATATATCTGTATCAGCTCAATCGTGTTTTATTCATTTTATTTACATGGGTTTGTAGTATTTAACATCAATGGAATGACGGTTCTAATTTATTTTTATACTACTACCCTAGCAACAGACGGAGTCCCTCCGTATGTGTGTGTGTGTGTGTACACACACAGAATACATACACACCCTTGTATAATCGTGTCGTGACGTACATCCCTGTTAATAAAATTGCCGTTTTTTATAATTTAATAAAATATCTCTTTTTTTCTTACATCCAAAGCCTGAGTCGGGCGGATTCTCCTGGCTCTGTTAAACGAGGACAGGCCGCACCCGCAGACTTCTGCAGCTCCTCTGACCACAATCCGTGCAAGTGTCGTGCACGCTGGCGCGGTCACGCAGCGACCGAGTCGTCCACGCGTCAGCCGTGGGATCCGGGGGAGACGAGCGTGGCGTTAACGTGGCCAGAGCCGCCGCGTCCCCGCGTGTCCCGGCCGGCCTGCAGGCTGCGGGGCTCCAGCCGGGCCCCGTCACAACCCGCCCCGGGCCTCTCGGGTCCCGGACCTCTCGGGTCCCGGGCCTCTCGGGTCCCGGGCCTCTCGGGTCCCGGGCCTCTCGGGTCGTCTCCGCCGAGTGAACACAGTCCCACGTGACTAACTTAAAATACTCACTTTTATTTAGTTCAAATCTCACCATATAAAAACGTAAAAGCCGGCGTTGCATTTCCAAATATGGGCTCGTGTCTGGAGCTGGCACGAGCAGCGGGACAGGCGCGTTTGCCCTGCTCATCCAACTAAACGTCCAACTGGGACCTAAAACAGCTGAAAGGCGTCCATCAGCCGGACAGTGGTGTCCACCAGGTACGCGACACACGCCTCACCTGCACCCACCAGCGCCGTGCACGCGTCCGTGACCTGCCGCAGGTAGGCGCCGCTGTGCACGCGGACCAGGGGGTCGGCGTGCGGGGTCACGCAGGCCGCGAGGGCCAGCGCGGACACTGTGAGCAGCAGCACCGCCGCGAAAACGCGCATCCACGGGCGCACGGGCCCCCAGGGGCCCGCCTCCGTCCCGTAGGAGCCGCTCTCGTGTGGGACTGAAATCTTGTCCACCTCTCGGAGCCTCAGCGAGTCCCACTTCTGGACGTCGAAGTCGCGCACCAGAGGACCCACGGTGACGTCCTTCCGCGTGGGCAGCAAGGTCTTCTTCAGCACCTCCAGCTTCTCCCGGAACTCCTGCATCCGCTGCAGAAAGCACAGGGGCTCCGAGAGGCCCCTGAAGGACTCGGCGAGGCCGAGCGCTCGCCTGTGCTCCTCCATCACGGCGCTGAGCCTGGTGATCTCCGGGTCGTAGGCCTGCAGCACCACCAGCTTTAGCGTCTCGAAGTCGGAGAGGATTTCGTTCTTCTTGCATTCCAGGGCGTTGATGAGCTTGTCGAAGTAGTCCGCCACCTTCTGCGCGTCGCCGCTCACCGCCTGCAGCGCCTGCTTCTTGCCGGTTTGCAGCGTCTCCAGGCGGCTCCGGATGTCCGCGCTCTGCCAGCTCTCCACCTTCTGACACAGGTCGTCAAACGCCTCCTTCTCCCGGCCGTAAGCCTCCTCCATCGAGCAGAACTGGTGTCCTCTGTGGTCGTCGGTGGTCGCGCAGAACCCGCAAATTAATTTTAGGTCCGTTGCGCAAAAGATGTTGAGCGGCTGTCCGCAGTGGTGTTTGCACTCGGACATTTTAGGCAGAACCTTGATTCTGCTGTACTTCTCCACGATTCCGCGCAGGGAGTAGTTGATCTGCAGGCTGTTGGCCCCGCTGTGCGGCGTCTCTTTGCGGCATGTGGGGCACTTGAACGGGGCTCGGAACGCGGGCCCGCGGCCCCCCTCCAGGAGCCCCTCCAGGCACTTCTTGCAGAAGCTGTGCGAGCACAGCAGCACCCGCGGGTCCTCGAACAGCCCGCAGCAGATGGGGCACGTCAGCTCCTCTTCGAGCTGCTCCATGGTGTCCTGTAAACACATGACCCAGACGTCAACATCGATTCCCCGCTTCGGCCGATGAGTGGACGCCTGGCGGAACGCGGCGTCGGGGGACGCGCCCGTGGGTGGCCCCGCCGGGCGCTACGCTAGACACGACCACGCTGTAATGCCACAAAAAGGATACAAATGTTGCGCGTCGAGCTGCCAGGTTCCAGCTGTGACGGGGGTATTCCCAGCCTGGAAGTGAGAGCGGCTCGCCTCGCCGTGCCCGCGTAAAATGTTGGCACCGGCGCCGCCGGAGCCTCCGTCCGCCCACCGAGCGCTAAATAACGTCCTTCCTGTCATTTCCCCTCGGTCTTTCCCAAGATGTGCTAATTGCCACGGAGAAACAGTCCTAGGTGTCCAAAGTTATTGATCACTAATTGACAGAAAACGATTCTTTTCCCTCCGGGGACTCGAGGCAGAGCCCTAAACTATCGGCGCCTCCAAACGGTCCGATTCAGCCAAAATGACCGACGAGCAGGGCTCGGTTTGACGCTGCCCCGGTTGGCAAGGCACTAAAGCAGAGCTGTGACAGGTTTTGCGAGCGCTTAGTAACATGCAGCTACTGGAGCAAAAGAATCACTCACCAGCTGTTGAGACGCGCAGCGCAACGCAATCATGGCGCTTGTTGCTGTGCAGACTTCGTCCTTTCCGGGTGAAGCGTTAACCATTTCAGCAGCGCGCACAAAGTCAAAGCAGAGGCTTCAGTCGTTACTGGGTGCAGCACCAAACCACCGGGTGGTTTAGAATGGTGCCAAAACCAGGCGATGTAGTGTTTTTTTAGCAATATGCTTGTTTTAAGGTGACCGCGGCGGTTTTGACGTTTCTTCTCTTGTGGGGTAATTTGCAGACGGTCCCTGGCAGCCGGTGGGGGGAGGGGCTGTTGCTATGCAAAACATGACAGCGTGAAAAGCTGTCAGCTAGGTGCAGCTTTTCACGTCGCGCTTTTGCACTGACCTCATTCATTTCTCTCTGCGGGCGCCTGTCAGTGTGTGCATCTGATTACGCCTTCCCGCATTTATTCAAATGAAAAGAGAACCGAAGTGTTGGTCGTCACTAAACAGGTGTATCTCCATGCTATGAGCGAGCTGAGACGACAAGAAGAAGTGCATTGTACGCGGTATTTTGCCGCATAGTAAATTCTTTTTTTAAAGTACTGATGGTGCATTCAGATAGGAACGCTCGCCTCTGCGTGTGGCAACCCTCCCTGTGATGCACTGCGCGGCAGCCGCTTTCTTTTTTTACTTGCGGTTATATAACATCGATGTCCAATAGTTAGTTTGTGACGTGTGGAATTTTTGACCTTGATTTTCTTCCCTTGTTTCCATGCCATCAGGAGCAACTGCAGATCTTAGCCGCTGTGATTGGATACACTAGGCGGCAGCGGCGTGTGTGGCTCCGACCTCCGCCGCTGGGGGGCGCTGTTTCACACAGTTGTGTTGCAAAAGCCCAGTGACTGGTCCACACTGGGTGGTGGGTCTGAGGTAGAATGGTCAGCAGCATGAGGTGTCCACGCAGAATATCACTCGGCTCTATATGTTGTGAGACTCTGCACAGGAGCATTCAAAACAAACCCAACTGCAGCTCTGCAGGTAGAGATGGGGGAGAGGCCATTGCTACTCTCTACAATGCAGCTTTCATAACCACTGGGTTCATCTGCAGGGACACGAACAAGATCATCCCACACAGTATGTTTTAAAAGCTTGATGGGAAAAGGAAGGGAAGAAAAAAATGCTTTTCATGGACAGCAACAGGAAAAGCAAAAGAATTCAAAATAGACCAAGTAAATCCAGTAGTTCCACTAACAGCAATTCCTTTATGGATATTACCAGAAATGCAAATGTTGATTTGATTGATTGATGACAACAATTTGCTCAGGTTCCAGTTCTTCATTAGTTGCTTTACGACATAAAGTCATTGGTCATAGTCATTTGGAGGCAGAAATGACATTGTGATAGATACACAACAAGCACTTTCCAGTGTTCAGATGACGGGCCTGTGGATAGTTTTTCTATAGGGACCAGCACACAGTGGAATGTTAGGGAACTAGTTGGCAGAAAAGAAAGCAATGTGTGATTTAGTAACTAATCTCAGCCAGAAGTGAGGGATATTGTCATAGAATAAAGGAAAGGTGGCAAAAGCAGTGGGAGGAATAGAGGAAAGGATGGCAGTATTAGAGAATTACAAAGGAAAGTTGGTAAATTAGTTGAGCAGGAGGAAACATAAATGAAGAAATGAATAATACTGAGAATTGTATTTGCACACAGAGCTGATCAGCAGGTTATTCCAGATAGGTAAACAAGCAACAGGGCGGTGCAGTGGCTAGAAATTCGAAACAGTGAGGCATATTTTATTCAAGTGTGAAAAAAATAGGGCAAAAAGAAAGACATTTGTCAGGAACTTAAAAGGCCTAAGACTCAACTTAGTGTATAATTTTGAGACAAAAGTCAGGAAAAAAAAAGAATGATTGTTTATTCGTATTGATCCAGCCTCCACGTCAGCTGGTGGCGGTAACGCGCCCATTTGTTGCTTTGCCAACCGCCAACAAAAACCCACAAAGAAGAAGAGAGAATGGCTGCAATATTTACGTGTTGTTTGGGCTGCTGCGGAGATGGCGGTTCGGGGCATATTCCCCTTAAAGAAATGCCCACGGTCCAGTTAGACACACACCACATGGGTGCGTAAGTTTAATATTTATTGAGAAGTTTAAAGTCTGAACTAGCTGCCTTTGATGTAGACACGTACTACTTCCGGCAGTGTTAGCCTTAGCTCATGCTAGCTTACGACAAACCCAGATAAGAAATCGAATAAGAAATCATTGTTTTATGACATCAACATGTCTAAACTGATGATATATTTTATTTTAGTACTGTTGTAGTTGTCTAAATTAGCACTACAGTGAGCTATGTGCAAACAATGTTGGGAAAATACCCTGAAGAGTGATCCTAAAGAACACTTCCCGTTATTAACTGTTTTTCCTGGTTATTCAAGTTGACAGATCTTATAAAGATTCCGTGTGGATGCTCCTATTTTTTTTATTTATAGACCACGCTACCTACGAGCATTATCCTAAAATATAGCGTGATGATGTTGATTGTGCACTGGACATTGCATGTTTGATACTAATTGCTGCAAAAGTATGTTTTATAAAGAGGATATTCCACAGCAACTTTAAAATCGGCCTACCCAATTGATCACGTCAAATCTTTAGAGTTTAAATGACTGAATTCACAAGCTGCAAACCCGGCAATCGAGAAAAATGTGTTTTACAGTTGCTCATCTGAATAACCAAAAACACTGAACAACAAAGATTCTATTTAATTTTTTGGCACAGTGTTAAACCATCTGGGATCTACAAATAGAAAAGTCACTTTTTACCCTCCTTTTTTTTTTACTAACATGCTTCACCAATTGTGGTATTGCTTATTTTAAAGACATGGACTCTTGGTCATTCGGGTGCTTTTCCTTTTGCAGGCACAGATGTTGTAATTGTGAAGAGCGGCAGGAGGATATGTGGTACTGGAGGCTGCCTGGCCAACGCACCCTTACACCAGAACAAAAGTTACTTTGAGTTTAAGATCCAATCAACCGGTGAGTGATCTGACTTTTAAATACACGGCTCATTAGAGAGAAAAGGCAGTGAGAAAAATATAGTTGCTGTATTATAATACACCAGAAATATCTGTATACTTTAAAACAGCCATTTGACTAATGACCAACCGTTTTTAAACTCTGTGTATTTTCAGTCTGTGTAATTTGAAGTCTATGTAAAATGATGCTCTTTGTCTGTAGGTGTGTGGGGAATCGGTGTTGCTACACAGAAAGTCAATCTTAATCAAGTGCCTTTGGGCAGAGACACAAACAGCCTTGTCCTGAGGCACGATGGCTCTGTGTACCATAATAACGAGGAGAAGAATCGGCTACCTGCAAACAATCTCCCTCAAGAGGGAGATATTGTGGTAACTGCCTTTTATTTATATCTGTGGACATAATACAACACGGCCAGGAGTTTATTCTACAGTAGAATACAAACGATTGTGTTAATAGAATTAAAACTTACCTTAAACTTTAAATGTACTGACCTGCCTCTTGTAGGTGGTGATTTATTCTGCTCTCCGTTGGATGCACGATCCCTTCAACGTACAGGAATCCAGCAGTTAATTGCCTTTTGGTTTTATTCTTTAGGGGGTAACATATGACCATGTGGAAATGAATCTGTACCTGAATGGAAAGAACATGCATTGTCCCGCGTCGGGGATCCGTGGCACTGTCTACCCTGTCGTTTATGGTAGGATCTGAATTTCTTTATCCACTCCTTTGCGCTGTCATTTGGTGTCATTGCGACCTCCCGCCACTAGAGGGACGCACGCGTACGCGTTTGGGGATCGCTTCTAAACCACAGTGGGACTGAAAAGGATCGTTTTCACAAGCTCATTTGACCTCATTTAATCATGTTTCTTTCTCCTTCATCAGCCTTTTCTAAAAACAATAGTATTCAAATGCTTTCATAGCTTTTCAGGTTGTTTTGCTAACAATCACCGGCTGCCAAATAGCCTCCGCCCTTGCCAAATGTTAAAAAAAGTCCACTTAGGCTTTATTGTTCATGCTGTAAACTCTGCTATTTATTGCTCTATTTTTATAAATCACTAACGCTATTAAATACATTCATAAGTGCCAGCTCAAGAATACATGCTGTTGTATAGTATGTTTGAGGTCACGTGACAGCCAGCGTTTATCTGTTTGCTCGTGAACAAAATATCCTAAAAGGTTCTTAGATTGTAGGGAAGTATCCAGAAATGGGTGCCTTACTTCTACTAGGAAGGAAACCCAGCCTAAAGAAAGCTAAACTCCTGGGTAGCCATGCCAGTTTTGCCTTTGCCTCCTTAAGTTTAAATGCCTTGATTATTAGTGAGAGGGATTTAATAATGTCCCCCCCCCCTTTTTGTTGCAGTGGATGATAGCGCCATCTTAGACTGCCACTTCAGTGACTTCTACCACACAGCCCCACAAGGATTTGAGAAGATCCTGTTTGAACAACAGATCTTCTGAGCTCGTCTCTCCTGATGTCGTCACCCTCCTCATATCGTCTAACAGCCTCTCTGCGACACTACAGTTTGACCGTGATTGGATTAATTAAGCGTGGCTTGATGCCTTTTTTTGTTTTCTCTGATGAATTGTCTGGTCGCTGCTGCTCTGGGCTGAGGCCAGGGTTTCTGCAGGATCACAGATTTCTGATCATCCAAACTGACACTTCCGGCTGCCAGTTTCTTTGCGTTTAGACCTCAGCCAGCAGGAGTACCAGCTATCATAGAGTTGAAGCCATGTATTTTGACATTCTCAGACACGTTTATGTTCAAATATGAATTCCCCCTGAACACATGCTGATGCTCCCATTATTTATTTCTATTTATTGGAATGGCCTATGGTGGAGATTCCTTCGGGTTTGCCTTTGGTGACCCAGCAGAGAGCACCTTTGTGGACTACTGAAGTATCAGATTTCAATCCAAACACATCTGCCATCATCGCTCCGCGTGTGTGTTCCACTTGCAGTTGTTAACCGAGGTACTGTAGTGCTTCAGTCGATGACACCTTTTTCATTTGCTGGGTTTTTCTTTTTTTTTTTTTTGGAAGTGCTGCACTATCCACTGGTTGGCTTTTCCCTAAAAAAAATGCCGTTTAAATGTTTTTATGAAGAAAAATTACCTGAATAGCTGCAACCGATTTAGATCACGACTCCTATTTAACGTGTATTTTAGGCAAAACTCTAGATCCCTGCCAGTTCTGATTCAACAGTAACCAAATATTAGCAGCGCACATCCTTGTCATTGAGAACAGGTGACAGTGTGTTGTGTTGGTTGTGTACCTACTGCTGACCGTTGACAGCTGTATCATGTTTTGTCTTTGTCTGCACTAATGACAGTGTTGTACAAATTTTATTGCTTCATTAAACGATTACATGTGCAGGTCTGCCTTCTCATTTGCTTTCATTAAAATGATAAATACGTGACAGCACTACGGCCTCATCGCTGCCACGGATACCAGGGGATTATACCTGGTTTCTCACAGTTATTGCCCTAATCAACGTAATGGAATGATCCCTGATTATGATGGTATTGTGATTTTGAAATAAGTGGAAATAATAAGGTACAGTTTTATCTGCGATCCGTGTTCCTGTACGAGGGGAAACCTGGACTGGATGGAAGGACCGGTTTTAGGAACCAGTTCTAATTTCATGTGGTTTGCAGGATATGGAGGGGGCGCATCAGCGAGGAGGAAACCAATGGGTAGTTCAGGATTTTATTCCCAATTTTAAAGTCAGGCAGGAGTCTTTGGGTCGAAGCTGGGTGGTGAGCCGGCTACAGGCAGCTGTAGAGATTAAAGATAGACTATTAAGGATAGTGAAGGTTACTTGGTGATCAAAGTCCCTCATCCTTTGGTCCTTTGATCATCATGCTTCATTTGCACTTAATGGTGCGAGCCCAAGCTCGTCCTGGCAGGTACAGACGGCCTTCACCTGAAGGCCTTTCTTATATGAGTTCATATAAAAAAACAACGTCTGCATCAGAAAAAAAGTATGTTACACATGGGGTTATCTCGCTAATGTAGCTGACTTTTCTGTTGCACATTTTAACCTCGAATTATTTCGATTTTATTTTAGAGAAGAGACTTAATGAACTGTAGTTGACGTTTGTGTACTGCAGAGCTGTTTATATAAAGTCAACCATAATGATGGTGCGCTCCCCTAAACGCCGAAAAGTCGGAATTCGGTAACGTTGTTACAGTCTCGAACAAACTAGAATTTAAACATAATTCTATTTATAAACGTAATTCTTAGAAACAACATGTTAACGAGCGGAGTAATTAAATTGGACACACCAACCGAAGCCGCTCCAGGGCTAATGTTGTTACCATTGTTAGCTAACAGGCTGCAGTAATTCGTTCACAATTTAAAATAAATGCATTTAGATGTTGGGCAATACTTGCGCTACGACTTATATACCATCAGGAACGCTGACTAATTGGGGAAACACTGTAATGTTCAGCGTATCCCATTGATGATGTGCGGGCAGCCATCTTGGACCGCTCACTTTGGGGTTCCTTCATAAACTGAAAAATGTCCGCGTTAGAATCCCAGTTTTAGGCATTACCTCTGTAACGCTGAGCAGGGGGCTAAAAACCGGTGTATAAAAGGGTCGGTGTCTCCGTTTTTAGATCGAAAACGCACAAACGAGCACAGCCCGTCGCGAACGTCGATGGTGGCTCCTCCCCCCAGCAGCGTTCCGTAACCATCTCGGTGTTCCCCGCCTCTCCGGAGCAGCAGCCGCCGCAGCCGCAGCCGCAGCACAGGAGCTGCCGTGCCTCGTCTCTCACGGAGGATATCCCCCAAGTCGGAGCGAAAGCAAAGCCTCGCAGCCATGGCAGAAAACGCCGGCTTAGAAAACCACCGCATCAAAAGCTTTAAAAACAAGGGACGCGATGTCGAGGTGAGATGACACGCAGACATCAGTGGTAAAATGGAACAAATGGAACTAGTTTAGCGTAGATAATGTTGCCTTTAGGCCTTCTTGGGGAGAGCCTGGCCCCGGCTGCAGTCATAAGCCCGCTAGTTAGCTAGCTAGCTAGCTATTGCTATCGCCTTAAGTTCGCCATCAGAATGGCTTTTATGTCTAGCTCCCAGCGTCATGTCTTTTTACGTTATACAGGCGTATGTACGTTATTTAAATTAAACGTTGTTAACTGAAATCACTCTGCAGGTGAGGTTTAGAAAGAGATAGTTCATCACAGTCTTGTCAGAGAATTGAGGACTGGCCATGTAGCTGTCACTGCTAGTTGGTCAGACACCGGTTGTACGCGAGCTCCGGCCTAGCCGGCACCACAATCTTGACATTGGGTTGATTTACGGCCGGTGGGCACAAAGCTAGATCGCTGCGAACTTGTGACCTTTTTATAAACTTCTCATCGTCGGGAAAACATTAGTTGAGCTGATTCTACGTTACAAGATCCACCCCAACGAAGCGCTGCCCCTCCTTGTTGCTAACGCTGGCAGGCGAAAAGCTATCATGTACTGGAATACCAGGTGAGCTAAACTCAGCTGCTAGCTAAGCCATCAAATGTTGGATGGTGCATGGCAATCGTTCTAAGTAAAAAAAAAAAAAAGCAACGAGTTCAGTTATCTTACTGTTTTTACAGTCACACTTAGACGAGTCGGCCAGTTTTATAACTCAGGTTAACTAAAAAGGATAATTGTGGTGCAATCCGGTGGAAAACGTCGTCGCTTCAGACCTCCGGCAAACGTCACGATGTAATCCGTATTCCAAATTGCCTCTTTTAGCATCTGTTTAGTCACGTATCTAAATTTAAGTCTTCAGAACAACATTTCTCTGTAACGTCAACTGAGGCCAGGGCCAAACCAGTTGCCACAAGATGGGTTCGGACACGCCAGAATAGGAGCGGGCTAATAGCCGGTGGAGCTGGGAGGATGGCCGGGCAATAACACACACTGGTACCTTCTAGTCGCTTGTTTGGAAACATGGAGACAGAGTGATAAGCACATGGCCAATGTGAGAGGCAGGCCTTGCCAAGTGCATTTCTGATACTATTTCAGGCATCCTGAAAGTCTGCCCCCTTCCTCCATCAGTCCCGCTGTTATGAACGAATGACTCAGACTACAGCAGAACCAGTGTTCACTTATTCACTTTCTGCAGCCCAGGCTCTGCACAGAGCTTCTCATTACACTGCTCTATCCTTGTTTTTCTTTTTGAAATACAGTCCCAAATGCTCCATCCTATTAATATTTTTACTTTTCACCTGGGTAATGTGATAATACAAATGAAAAATAAAATGCTGAATAAAAAGAAGGCTGTGCTAGGAAGAGTAGAAGGTGTTTTACACTAATCATGACACCGATTTTCTGCTTTTTTATTACTTCTCAGATAAGGGGTACTGCAGAAGTGGAGCTGTTTGTGGGTGATTATTGACCACGTTTACGGTGATTTAGAGACACCTCTTTGTTCAGGCTGAGGGATTAATGGAAAAGGCTGCTGAAAGTGTTTTGGAGGAAGTCTGAATCCATTTGAACAGACACGTGCAGAGCGATGTGTGTGCAGCCATGTTATGCGGCCAAAGTCGGGGGGCTCTACTAATGGGAACAGCCATTCAACGTCTCTTTCTGTTACTGTAATTTACTAAACATACCTACAGCCAAACATGTCCTGGATGAATGAATCCAGCATTTCCATGAGTGTTTTCCCAGGACCTGACTTTAGCGTTTGAGCAATAAGCACCAGCAGGGATGACTTTTTTTTTTCCTGCGGCACAACAAATTATTCAATTAAACGTCAGGAAAAAAAATGAACGTAATTCAGAGTAGTCGGTGCAGCTGGAAACGAGGTTGTCAAACAAACCGAAAGACTGTGTGTATAGATCTGTACTTCATTTCTGCTCGAAGCAGAAAGATGAGCTTTTTACGTGGCTTCTAGGTCTAAAAATCCTTTTTGGATAGAGAAAAATGCAAGTGATTCTTGTTATGCTTTTAAAACCAATATCGTGAAAAAATGGTCGTCGGCTCCAACCACAAGGGAGGAATCACCGACTTTTCGCCTGCCACATGTCGCCCTGCTCTCAGCTCTGAGTTATGGCCATCCCAGATTACGCAAGAGGCTATTTAGGAAGGCAACATGAACCTCCTCAAACAGTCACAAGATCCTGGTCCATCTCAGATAGTGGAGGTCGAACTGGAATCCCAGCGCGGTCTCCAACGGCGATGGCCGTTGACATCATCTGCTTGTCTCGTGTCAGTGGGTTGCAGGTTTGCGCGCTGAGGATAAACTTGAGGCCCAGCCGAGGCGGTTCTGCCATCGCTTCACGGTGTGGAAGAGTTTCAGGAGAACTCCCAGACTGACTTCCTTTTTGCTGTTTTGCAGACTATGAGAAGACATCGGAATGAGGTGACGCTCGAGTTGAGAAAGGTAAGAACGTCCGCTTGGACGCAGAACAAATGAAACAGAATGACTCTTTATTGACTTTCGTGTTTTCCACATTTAATAGTCTAAATTTTGTTTTTAACGATCTCCAAATCACTGAATGTAACTATTTTAGAAGCTCCCGTGTTTATACGCGTTGGTTGGATGGTACAGTTGGACGCGTTGCTGTCAACAAGCGTGAATTCTGCACAGTCGTACGTGTGCGTGCAACGTGGCTGTCAGCATAGTTCACCTTTAACCTGGGCGCTCCAGGCTTTTATTACAATCAGCACACCTTTTTTTTTTTTAACTATCCCACCACACTGCACAGCCAGGGTGCATGTATCACATGACCGGTCCATGCAGAGCAGGCACGTGCGCGGCACACTGTGCTGTGGGATTACCCACCTGTTGACAAATGTTTAGGCAATCTGTTTGCTCAGGACAGGAGTTCCACCTCTGTTTTCTTGTTTTCTGTAATCGTTGCTAGCTCTGAATACTGGTAGTGGTCACGAGGAAGCACAACAAATGAGCACTGCCTGTGATATCTGATGATGCTGACGTGTAAAAATGTCACAATCACGCGTTTTCAGTCGAATTGTGATGCTTTTATTTCTATAATCCCGTGAGGTGGCGGAGAAACGAATAATGATCACCGTCTGTAACATTCAGGCTTTTGAAAAACGAAGCTGGTTTCCAGAGTGGAAACGAGGGCATCCGTAACGGGTGGAGACAGAATGCAGCGTTAAATGCAGAGGGGCATCGGCGTGCGGCGCTGGGCTGCTCCCAGGCGAGCACATTCCGTTTGCTGGACCAGAGCAGCGAGAAACGCAGCAGCAGCCCAGATTAGTCATCAGTGACGCACATCAGCAGGATACGCAGGAATGTAGGGCAAGGGAATCTCCTCCTACCGCTGACTCACATGCCCTGCGAGCTGCCGAGGCGTGCGCGCATGTGTCTGAGGAGCAGTAAGGTGCATTTGGGGGGGGGGGGGGGGGGTGTTAAGGTTCCCTTTGTTTGCATCCTGGTCCAAGCTGCGGGTTTGCTCCTTGTCCACTCAGTGGGGGTTTCTGGCAGCGACGCTTCCCTCCTGACAGATCAGGAAAGAGGGAGAGATTCGATTTGCTGCCACTTTGTGAATTTATGAACAGGCACACACTTTCCTTTTCCTCCCTCATCCCCTCTCATTCGTCCTCCTTAGAACAAACGAGATGAACATCTACTGAAGAAGAGAAATGTCCCGCTGGAGGAGATTCTGGAGGACTCTGACGTAGACTCAGACTTCAAAGGAGTAAGTGTGTGTGTGTGTGTGTGTGTGTGTGTGAGAGCAAAATCAACAAAACCATGCCTAATCTCACCTCCTTGCATTAGGGACGTTGCAGCTAACACCAAAACTCAGCAGGGATTTAGGTTCTGGTCAGTAAGATGTAAAACCCTAACACGTAGATTTGTAAAGCAACTTATTTTGCTCTCGTGGCGTCGACCACAGCTGAAGGCTGTTTCTGTATCGTCTGTCCCTGTAAACGTGATATCTAAAGAATTTCTTTGACTTTGGCACAAATGTTGCCCTGGAGAGTCCAGACAAACAGATTAAATTCTTCCTGGTCAGCGGTGTCGCTGTCGGGGCCTCGGGGCTCCTCTGACTCAACGCTCCCACCGTGCTTGTAAGCTTCAGAGAATATCTACCAGGATAAACTCCTCTTTCGTCTGGCATTTGTCAGATGGGATTTTGGGTTCCTATTGAACATTTTCTAACAACTTTGTTGAAGAAGTGAGTGTGCAGTCATGTGACCTAGGTGTAGGAATGGCCTAGATCTCGTCTGATGCCGTTCTAGTGGGCAGAAGTGACCAAATAATCACACATTGTTGTGATGGCCCATGGGATTTTCTGTATTTCTCCTCACGGTTTTGGATGGTAACGGTGTTTTTCACCTCAGAAGTCCCACCAACCAACCAACCAACCAACCAACCAGCCAGCCAACCAACCAGCCAGCCAGCCACCAGCGGCTGCTTCTCTCCATCTTTTCTCAGTGCCAGATGTAATTGTGTGGTCTTTTTGAAAGTGTTGGCCTGTCGCACAAACAAATGCCACAGTTATCTGTCGTTTTATGAGCTAAATTTATGATCATCTGACAAATAACAAAAGCGTTTTCAGTGGTTATTTCTCTCGGTGTGGAAGTGTTCAAATTACACACAAAAATCACAGCAGTTTGTGTCTGCTGGTGTTTAAATCTGCAATTATTAAAACGGTAACCATACAAGTTTATATTAAATGTATGAGATTGTGCAAATAAAATCTAGAGTGTCAGATGCACATAGTGATGTGATAAACAACAAAAGACTGAAAGGAAATACCGACCTTAAGATTGTGTGTATCTATAAATGCAATAAACGGAAACTAATATCAATTTTTTGTTCTTCTTTTTGCAGCAAAATGATACACTTGATGCCATCTTAGTGGTAAAAACTTTGATCTTTAAGTCTTTTCATTTTGAGCTGAAGTGTGAGAGATGTTGTTTGCTGATGGTTGTTCCTCGTGTGTTCTTCTCACCCAGAATGCTACGAGTATTAACCCTGTTATCCAGCTCAGCGCTGTGCAGGCTGCCCGGTGAGGGAACGCAAGCGTAAACACACAAAGGCTGTTTTTCTGCATGAAGTATAATGCTCAGGTTTTTTTTTGTTGATTTCCAGAAAACTGCTATCCAGTGACAGAAATCCCCCCATTGATGATTTGATAAAGTCTGGGATCCTGCCTATTTTAGTGAAATGCCTGGAGAGGAACGACAGGTAAGCGTCCTGACAAAGTCTCCATCTCCACTGACGGACACAATAAGCCGTGGATTTTGTTTGGTAAGGCTGGGCCGTGACGGCTGGCTGACTGCTCAGTCAAGGCGCCACAGAGGCCCTAAGTGGATCACAGCGTCCACACATGGGAGCGCGCGGAGGCGTCGGCCAGTCAAGTTGGCCTCGTCAGCCCTGCTGGTGCTGGTGCCAAATATAACCACATTCCTGTCCCTCCAAGCTCGCAATTCCCAGGACCTTGTGTTCTGAAAGGCGGAGGAGTCTGGAAAAGCATATAAAAAAAAAAGGGGCATTTTTTTTATCAAGTCTGAGCTGATTCCAGGTCTTGATAATGATTGCCTGAGAATGTTTGGGTTTTTTTGGTGTTGGGTCAGATGAGGCTTAAAAATGCAGCATTTTCAAAGAAGTTGACATAATAATCTAAAGGATGGAGTCAGGACTTGCCTAAAAGGGTTGCCTCAAGTTTAGTAGATCAGCAGAATGAAGCAAAAGAGAACCTTGCCTAAATGTCGGAAGACGAAATGATAAAAAAAAAACGATGAATAAACAAAAAGGTTTTGGGATAGGATGATGAATTTGTGTTTTCCCTCTCCCGCAGCCCCTCTCTCCAGTTTGAGGCAGCTTGGGCTCTGACTAACATCGCCTCCGGAACGTCAGCACAGACTCAGGCTGTGGTTAAATCCAGTGAGTTGACCCCACATTCTGTCTTCCCCCACACTGCTTGTGTGCTGTCTGCTATCTGCCAAGCTGGGAGGTGTATTTTTTTAACCCAGTTTTTTAAAACATATTTTTGCTAGATAAAACTTCCTTTCATGTTTGAAAAAGCATGGAACCCTGTGCGCGTGTTTTTCTTACCGCAGAAGCGCTGTCTTCCAAAGACGTTAAGGCCATCGTGATTGTCCTGCCGTGCTCTGCATCACCCTTTTGAAGTTCATGGGTGCTCAGAGCGTGGCAAGAATCATTTTAACTTCAACAGAAAGAAAGAGTTCGGGAACGCTCTCTATTCCGACTGACTGCAAGGAATCAATCTTTATTCATGAAATGATATTTTACTTCTGAAACCTTCCATTTTCCTCTCTGTTTCTAGATGCAGTGCCCCTGTTCCTGCGACTGTTACACTCTCCTCACCAGAACGTGTGTGAACAGGCTGTTTGGGCTTTAGGAAACATCATTGGTGAGTCTCTGGCCTTTGCTTGACGTGTGCACGCGTTTCCAAGCTCCTGCTGACTAATGTTGCTGGTTTTGGTCAGGTGATGGGCCGCAGTGCAGGGATTATGTCATTTCTCTGGGTGTGGTCAAGCCCCTGCTGTCTTTTATCAGCCCATCTATCCCAATTACCTTCCTCCGTAATGTTACCTGGGTTATCGTTAACCTCTGCCGCAACAAGGACCCACCACCACCCATGGAGACGGTGCAAGAGGTGGGTACAAGGACACTCCTCTCAGTACCTTTGAAGCAGAAGGGATGCAGCTTTAGCCCTCATTTAGTCCGAGCCAGGCGACATTCTGTCACTTATTTAGCCTCGTCACCCATGGGCGTTTCCAGCTATCAAGCACTTTGCTGGCATTTGAAGTCGTGTTTTTTTTTTTTTTTAATTGTGTGTGTGTGGTTTTTTTTTTTCTTTTGACCTATTTTTCGATCCAGATAAATCAGCTGCCTACATTCAACCCACTCACAACCCGCTTTTGCTTCCTCTGCAGATTTTGCCTGCCCTCTGTGTGCTAATGTATCACAGCGATATCAACGTAAGTATCTGAAGTTAGTGCCCCGTCAGTGTTGATCCAGCGTAGGTAGACGTTCCTACAGAGAGGTCACATGCCCTTTTTTCCTGAAAGACCCATTACTGACCACATTCTCACCAGCTGCACGTGTATGTGTGTGTGTGTGTGTTCAGATCCTGGTGGACACGGTTTGGGCTCTGTCCTACCTGACAGACGGGGGCAATGAGCAGATCCAAATGGTCATCGACTCTGGAGTGGTTCCCTTCCTCGTGGCTCTGCTCAGTCATCAGGAGGTGAAAGTTCAGGTGAGACTGAATAAAGGGTTAGAACTAGAGATCAGTCTTAAACCACATAGTTTGATATATTTTTTAACTTGACGTCTCTGAATTGCAGACAGCGGCTCTGAGGGCGGTGGGGAACATTGTGACGGGCACTGATGAGCAGACGCAGGTTGTCCTTAACTGCGAAGTGCTCGCACACTTCCCCAACCTGCTGACACACCCCAAAGAAAAGATCAACAAGGTATGTCTCAAGTTCCACTTTTTTAATAAAAAAAAGAGACTGATGCAGCATGTTTCTGCGGTTTGATCGCGCGGTTGGTTTTGTTTGGCAGGAAGCCGTCTGGTTCCTGTCCAACATTACAGCAGGAAACCAGCAGCAGGTCCAGGCTGTGATCAGTGCTGGGCTGATTCCGATGATCATCCAGCAACTGGCCAAGGTGTGTGTGCAGCTTTTACACTTCCAGCTTACACCTTTTGGTGTTTTTGCAGGTGCCCAACACAGGTGTTAGAATGTCTGCGGAGACACAACAGAGGTGTTGGAATGACTGACTGACTGATTGACTGACTGACTGACTGACGGCCAGACAGCAGCATTGATCTGCCTGAATTTCCAGCCAGTGTTGGTGAAAAGAGCGTCTGTGTGCACATCTCAGTGACGGGCCTTTTCTGTGCAGGGGGACTTTGGCACTCAAAAGGAGGCAGCATGGGCCATCAGCAACCTCACCATCAGTGGAAGGAAAGACCAGGTGAGTGGGATTAGAGAGACCGGGGTGGCCACGGTTGGGTTGTTTACCTGAACAGGAATTCTCCTCGGTGGCTGTACACTCCCTTCACATCTACATTCAAGCCTGGCCGCTGTGTGTGTGTGTGTGTACATGCAGGTGCAGTTCCTGGTGGAACAGGGTGTTATCCCACCTTTCTGCAACCTGCTGTCAGTGAAGGACTCCCAGGTGGTGCAGGTTGTCCTGGACGGCTTGAAGAATATTCTCATCATGGCGGGAGATGAAGCCAGCACGATTGCAGAGATCATAGAGGAGTGTGGAGGTCTGTGTCTGCAGGACCTTTCTAGTCCGTCGCTGAAATAACAGTTAAAAAACATGTGTTTATGTGTGTTTGCAGGTTTGGAAAAGATAGAAAATCTGCAGCAGCATGAGAATGAGGATATCTACAAATTAGCCTTCGAGATTATCGATCTGTACTTTTCAGGGGATGACGTAAGTATTTTAGCAGCAGAAGCATCTATCGGGGTCGTTTGCCGGTGTTCCGGTGTTCCAGTGACCGTGACGTCTGTTCTCTCCAGATTGATGAAGATCCCACCTTGATCCCAGACACACAAGGCGGGACCTTCAACTTTGATCCGGCTTCCAACATGCAGACAAAGGAATTCAATTTCTAGAGGCCGAGACGTTGGGTTCAAGCAGCTGCTCGGGTCCTCTGATATCAACCCCAGACATTCATCCATCTCTCCTCCAACCTGGTACCGAAGGATTTACTTTGCTTCGCGTCAAAAGGAAATTTCAACACTGAAGGATTTACTCACTCCTGCATTTGCACATGGGGTGTTTTTTTCTTTTTTTTTAGCGTAATTACTTTTAACGGTCATCCTTCGCTTTAGAAACGGCAACTCTGGTTGGTCCTGCTCATTCAACAGTCATCGACATTGGGCTCGCTGCATCAGGGCGAATGCCAGTATTCTTTGCCAGAGCTTCAAACACACCATTAAAACAAAACCAGAAGGAAGGAAAAAAGAGCCTTTGTGGCAAGGTTGAATTGCCAAATTTCATTTTCTCTTAAAGATAAAGAAGCACATTTTAGTCACAAACATACACACTTTTGACACTTAGGGTTAGTGTGCATACTTCTGTTAGAAGCCATCATATCACTTGTGGGGAAGAAGATACTGCTGTTTGATTGTGGGGTTTTCTTTCGTTTCTTGTGCTTCCCCTCCCCGGGGTTGTCCTCTGGTGTTGCCTCACCCACGCACTCAAACAAAATCCACACAGCTCCACGTCTCCGACACAGTTTCCCGACGGTCAGGCACCTCCATAACCTTTTTTCAACTGAGTTTAAAGAGTCAGTCCCAGTGCTAAGCCATGATTAACCACGGACCCCCACTGCCCCCCCCCGGGGCAGCTGGAGGAGTGAAAGGGCTCTATGGCAAAAGAGGACTCCGTGGCAAACTGACTGATGGGACCTCCGACTCAATGATGTCACTTTTCTGTGACCCTTATTGTTTTCGCCATCTTATTTTTTTTGTTTAATCATCAGTAATGTGAAAAATGTTCCCTTTTTTCCCCCCAGTATATTTGGACCTGCTAACTGCCCGCATCTAAGAAGCAGAGCAGCCATTTTGTGCTTTTAAGGAGCTGAATAGGTGTCCTGAATGGACACACCTGTAGGTAAATTGGGATGGACTTGGGAAGCAGAGGAACACGTCCGCTCTGGCGTCTGTTCCCTTCCAACGTTGTGCCCACATCTGCAGCTGGAAATTGGTCAACCAAATGGACCTGTTAATTCAGGAGCCTTTGACAAGGGGATTTCGGTTCAATGAAAATATTTAAAGTTGAAAAAAATTAGCCTAAAATGTTTCAGACCTGAAGATTATTTTAATTATTATTATTATTATTATTATTGTTAAAGTTAAGGTTTTTTTTCAAGTTTCATTTTTTGGACTCTGGAGTTTCCACATTTGTTGTTGTCGTTCTTCAGTCTTATGCACACATCTGAGGGGCACAGCGATGTCTCCCTGCAGAATGGGACCTTGACTCGGTGAAGACTACACGCTTTCGGAGTGCAGGTCCCGACTTTACAGTACTTGCGAACTTTTGATTAGGAGGTCACATGTCATCAGCCAATTTGAATAATTGTACAAAAATGTAACGTGTATCTCTCCTTGCCGCCTAATGAATATATTTACATAAAGCCTGTACAAAGCTGCTGCAGCTGACAGTCGTTGGATGGACGATAACTGTCAACGATGGCTGGGGAGGGGTTCTGTTTTGTTTTTGAAGCAAATATTTCATGTGTTTCTTTTTGACTTGCATATGTATTGTGATGACATGCAGATAAATTGGGACTGGCTTTTTCTCTGCTCTGTGTTGCGGTGACGGGATGCGTTCAGTGTACCGTCCCACATTTGGCGTGCGGGATCAGGTCTGAGGTGTGAAACTTTAAACCCGACCTTAACCCAGGTTTTGGAAGACTTCATGATCCACTAGTTGGCTGCTAACTACTGAGAGTGGATCAGAGCTGGGTGGGGGGTGCGGGGGAAGGTCACACTAGGGTTTTAATTACCAGGTAGGGCTGCATCGCAGCTCAGACTTGAGTTTTTGGGGCTAGTTGTTTTATTACTGAACAAAATTATCAAGAGGGTGTACAGTCAAAGAACTAGCAAACTAGACCGAGCCACTTTAAAGATTTACAATTTTGTTGCCTTGTATCTGAATTGGATACAAGCTTATGTTTGTCGCAAGATTTTTACTTGCTAATGAAAAGTTGTTTTAAATAAAATAATAGGAGAAAAGCAACAGACAGCGTTTTGGCCTCTGATTGTTTATATCTTTTTATAAATTTTAGATTAAACTCTTCTCTTTAAGGTGGCTCATTGATGCTTTCAACTCTTGTGCATATTAAAGACAAGAATGAGTTGAAAATCATTGTGCCTTTTGTTTTTCATTTCAACTAAAACCGGGTTTGATTCAACAGGAAATAATCTTTGAGGAACTGCAGATGTGTGGCCCCCCTGTTGTTTGCCACTGGAACCACCAGTGCTGCTCTTTGCTGTGGAGACTCACTGCTCCTCCATTATTATTCACTTCACACTGTAATGCAGAATTTGTCCTGCTCATTACCTCCCATCCTCTCCCGATCACCAAAAACATTAGTCTTGACCATATTTCCGTTATGGGATGTGGGGTTTTTTTTGTTTTATTTTTGTTTTGTGTTTTTTTTTTTTTTGGTCTCATCTCACCCTCAGGACATGATCTGTGTTTCTGATCCTAACCAAAATAAACTTGCTGTTTAGCTGTTGGATCCTCTGTGCTTATGAGTGTTGTGATTCACACACACAGGAGCTTTTGTGAAGCAAAAAATATTCCAGCATAGCTTTTGAAATGCTATTTTTGAATTATCCATGAATTTGACACTCCATTTAATTACCTGTGAAAAAGCTCTTGACAGTTCCAGGAGGATTGTATTTCCTTTATATTGGCACACACTTTACTAGTTATTGAACATTTTACTTTTTGTGGAAATGATTTTCCCTGAGGTGATCACATTTACTTGTAAAATAAACTGATTAGTAGACTTGACATTTTCAGTGGCAGTAATGCTGCAGCTGAGTGAATACTGACCTCTGAGTGAGGAAGACTGCTGCAGTATCAAAATGAACCAATGAAAACAGGAAAAGCCTCGAATATTAAACCAAATAGGTTTTAAATCAAAACACACTACAAAGTCTAATAAACCGATGTGAAAGAGGGAACTATGGCATATCCACCAGTATCACACAAAACAGGAATCAGTTGAACGTGTCTATAATTAACATCTTCTGCTTCTGAAGAGATCTGTGTAGAAAGACTGCTTTTATGAAATAATTAGCTTGGCCTAAATATCTGGTTTCCACACCAAGGTTTAACACAGATGTTGGCTTGTTTACTGCATAGTTGTCTTAAATGCAAATTTCGAGCAACTTTGGAAGCAGCAGTTTGCCACATGTTGCACAATTGTCATCATCATGGAATTCAGATGTCACTTGATATGGTAAAAGCTGTTTGACAGGACATGTCATAAAATGCAGCAACATGAACTTGCACGATGCAGTTTAAAAAAAAAATTGTCCCAAACAATGTTTCATATAAGACATATTAAAATCTTAGTTTTCAGTTGACGGGAACAACCCTACAAGGCAAACCAAATTTCTATTCATAGCTAAATTCCCATAATCATAGGAAAATGTTTTTTTTTTTCTAATCAGCCAATGAAGAACGTTATGTGACAGCCGTTGTTTGTCTGTCTCTGTGTTAGCACGATAACTCGAAAAATTATGACAGATTATCGGACTCTTCACTACGGAAAACAAAAACATAGGCAATCGTTTCGCTCTGCCGTCGATTAGTGTTGGCTTTTACCACGTGACATTGTTTTTCAATCCACTTCCGGAAAACGCGTCGCAGTGAAGTGCGCGGCTGCGGCACGAGAAAGGGAAAACAAGATCCTCCTTCTTAGACCCGGAAACCAAACTAACGGATTTACCAGGTGGGTTTCATCGAAATAACATTGTTTTTTTTCAGTAGTTTTGTATTTTAGTCCAAGGTTACATTGGTAAACCTTTGCCAATTAGCTTAGTAGGACTTTCCAAACGGATGAGTCTAGCACCAACTCCGCTCACCGTGTCGTTTCGCACAATTTGCTGAATAATGCGTTTGTGACAAAAGAAAACATCAATGCTCTCTGCTGGTAGCAGATTTTTGTGTCGTTCTTTCCCCATTTAGCATGCCTAAATTAGACGTGGCATTGTTGTTGTACCTTTCAAGCTAGACTTTAGCGGTTAGCAGCGTCATTACAGCCCTATCATCGATCAACATCCACATTTCCCCCTAATATTCTTAATCCTCTTTCCCCTAAAACGCTTCTTCAACCATTATTTCATTGAAAAACTAACAGCGTGTCCGGGAAATCTCTCGTTTTCGTGTGCCTACTCACTATTTGCCTTTTTTGTTAGATTTCTCCATTGTCGTGCAGATGTTCCATAGCACCAACTTTACCATATTTTAAGACAGTTGTAAAATGTTTTATAGTACAAAAGATGTATTTATGTTCCAGATAATTGTGGTCATGTTTTAATTTCTCGAGTCACACATATTATATCTGAGAATACTCAGAGCATTATATTATTGTAGTACTGAATGTGTGCCTGTTTAGACTTAGATGCTACTCTTCATGAGGAGGATCTGATTCAAATGTAAAGGTTTTTGATGGATTGTTACTTAATTGCTAGTCAATAGTCAAAAAACAGCATCGTTGTCCTGATTAGTTTTTCCCCAAACGTCAAAATGTCACTGATGTGTAGACGTACGGCTCCTCTGGTGTCTTCTGATTGTGCGTCTCCTCCCAACGGTAGCTTCAGCAGGGTAAACTGTGAGGATCTACCTGCTCCCTGCAGCCCCGCCCAGTAGCGTGCCCATGGAGTGAGCTTCATGTCCTTCACCCTGACCTTGACACGGACCTGCAGTGATCCCACCATGGTGGACCTCACCAAGTGGCCCCTGTTCAGCCTGATGAGTCCCCAGGAGCTGTCCACCATCAGGAAAGCTTGTGTCTTTGGGACATCGGCCAACGAAGCCATCTACATCACCGCTGATGATGAGGTGAGAGGGCAGAGGTAACTCTAGCACTAACGTGTCTAAAAGAAGATATTTACTCAATAAATATAGTCAATAAACAACCCTTTAAACTGATTTATCAGAAAGTGGATTTACTTGTGAAAAACATGTAATATCGCAAAGAAACACACTAATTTATTTAGACAGATCTGCACAAGCTTTTTTAACATATTCACATTAACCAGCACCACCAACCTCTGCTGCTTTGTAAAGAACATTTAGATTTAGATCATTCCACTCTCTGTCTTAAGAATCTTGCAAACCTCTTAATGTAGCTATTTTAAATAAACCTCTTCCACAATGCAAATCTTCCAGAGTAAATGAGTTGTTCTGCCACGGTTCCCCACCTTCCGCCCTAAAGGGAGCGGAGGTTGAACCAGATTTGCACCAGCAGCTCCGCCTGCCGCTGCTGTTGGTGGTGTGTTTGGAATGTGACCTGTTACCTACTCTCCTGACCACGGCTGCTTATCCCTGCTTACCTCTGATCCCCGGTGTGTGTGCTCTACCTCGTTTGTCCCTCTTCTCTCCACGCTCAGGTGTACGCGTTAGGACTCAACTGTAGTAACTGTCTGGGCACAGGGGACAGCCAGAGCTCCATTGTCCCCAAAAAGGTGGACATCCTGAGCGGTAGGAAAGTGGTCAGCCTGAGCTACGGCAGCGGTCCCCACATCCTGCTGGCCACAGAAGGTAGCAGCGCCAAACATGTCATTCTTCTCTTTACATTTGGATTAAGGGTGGATTAGGAGATGCAGAACGGCCTGTCTTCTACTCAGATGGAGAGCTTTTTGCCTGGGGCCATAACGGCTACAGCCAGCTGGGAAACGGGACGACCAACCAAGGAGTGGCTCCCGTGCTCGTGTCTGCGAACCTGCTCAATAAGAAGGTCACGGAGGTGGCTTGTGGCTCCCACCATTCTATGGCCCTGACGGACTCTGGAGAAGTGAGTGTCAGTCGCTTCCATTTTCACAGGGGGAGATGAAGCCGTCCGACCGCTGCTGCACGGCTGGGGGGACAGCTGCAGTTGCCAAATAAATAAGAACACATTTCAAGTTTAGGAACTTTTATTTTGCCTCCCATTGCGGCCCAATGCCCCATCTCCTCATCATCGGTTGTTCGAAAGCCGTTTGTCCCTCCTCTTGAACCTGCTGTCCGTCAGGTGTACGCCTGGGGCTACAACAACTGTGGCCAGGTGGGCTCGGGCTCCACAGCGAACCAGCCCACGCCCCGCCGAGTGTCCAGCTGCCTGCAGAACAGGGTGGCCGTCAGCATCGTGTGCGGCCAGACGTCGTCTCTGGCGGTGGTGGACAACGGAGAGGTGAGCTCCCACCCGCTCGGGTCGCTCCTGCTGTCCCGGCTGCCATGTTGTCTCGGTGTGCTCTGCAGGTGTACGGCTGGGGCTACAACGGCAACGGCCAACTTGGACTTGGAAATAACGGGAATCAGCTCACCCCCTGTCGCCTCGTAGCTCTTCAGGGCTTATGTGTGCAGCAGGTATGGAGTTGATCTTTAGGTCAGAGGAGATCTTTTTCTTTCATGTTAACTCCGGTAGATGAGCAGCATAGGCAGAATCTGTGCTCGACTATGGAAGAAATTATTATTTGGCTTTATTTCTAAAGCCAAAAGGAGCTACTGGTAATTGTTTGGAGTATAAGACAGTTGGTCGTTCATAAAATCGTTTTCTTTTCTACCTTTCGTTCAGATCGTGTCGGGCTACGCCCACTCCCTGGCACTAACGGACGAGGGGCTGCTTTACGCCTGGGGCGCCAACACGTACGGCCAGCTGGGCACCGGAAACAAGAGCAACCAGCTGAGCCCCGTCCAGATCATGACGGAGAAAGAGAGGTGGGAAGCTGGGCCGCGGGCTCAGCCGCCTCGGCCCTGCGCCAGCTCATTCTGCGGCTCTGCTTCTGTTCAAGGATCGTGGAGATCGCCGCCTGTCACTCCACACACACCTCAGCTGCTAAGACCCAGAGCGGTCAGGTGTACATGTGGGGCCAGTGCAGGGGCCAGTCCATCGTCCTGCCTTACCTCACACACTTCGCCTGCACCGATGACGTCTTTGCGTGCTTCGCCACGCCCTCGGTCATGTGGAGGCTTCTCTCTGTAGGTATGGCTCACGTCCTCGCCGAGGTTCCGTTACGTGAACCAAAAACAGGTCGTTTCTGTGTAAGAGAACATTTATGCCCCAGCCACCACCGTTTAGATCTACAGTCCACAGTTGGCAGAGCGTTCTGCTCTTTTTCACCTGTTACGGTGCAGCCTTGGGCTAAATTAAAAACCTTCCAGGGGCCAATCTAAGCCAAGGGCCACATGCTGAACGGGCATAGCTGGACCGCTTTTCTTTTCTTTTCGTGACGCAGTCCAGCTCTAACCGTCTGCGTCTGGCGCGAGCGTTCTCTTCTTGGACATCAGCCTGCTGAGATCACTCTGTCTCCCACATTCCTCAGGTTTAACAGATTTATGCACGTTGCAAACATGTTTCCTGGTGATTTTGGCACCATGAGCAGTTTCACTGCTATTCAACATATTTTTCGAAGCTTTTCTGTATTTTTTCAAACCATTTGTGCCTTTCTGCTTTCTCAGACTAACACGGCCTTTTTCTGAGCTGCCACGTGTTTACAGCTGTGGAAAATACAAACGTCAGATACAATTTTGGATACGTTTGGCATAAAAACAAGCTCTGGCTGACTGAAGGCGCGTTAACCACAGCAGCAACACAAGTTTGGAATTGTTCCGTGTTTCCAAGAAACACCCAACGTGTGGTTGTTTGACACAGATTAGTCCGTCACAGCTCCTGAAGGACACGTCAGCGTGAGAAGAATCAGACAACAGGCAGAATATTTCAAAACCTCTCTACTTGATGAATGCGATGTGACGACATGGGTGTTGTCGTCCTCCAGATCACGACGACTACCTAACCGTGGCTCAGTCCCTGAAGAAAGAGTTTGACAACCCGGAGACGGCTGACCTCAAGTTCTGCGTCGACGGCAAATACATCTACGTCCACAAGGCCGTCCTAAAGATCAGGTCAGGAGCTGACTGAGCGTCTGGGCTCTGAAAGGTTGCACAATATTCTGAGACGTGCGGTCTGTTCTGCGATAAACCGGCACAGGTGCGAACACTTCCGCTCCATGTTCCAGTCCCACTGGAATGAGGACTTGAAGGAGGTGATTGAGATAGACCAGTTCTCCTTCCCGGTGTACCGGTCTTTCCTGGAGTTCCTGTACACAGACAACGTGGAGCTGCCTCCTGAGGATGCTATCGGTCAGCGCCCCACACACACTCACGCTGACAGGGGTTAAAGGTCCAAGCTAACTCCTTCCTGTCTCTGCACCGCCAGGGCTGCTGGATCTGGCCACGTCCTACTGCGAGAACCGCCTGAAGCGGCTCTGCCAGCATATCATAAAGCGAGGCATCACCGTCGACAACGCCTTCTCCCTGCTGTCCGCGGCTGTGCGCTACGACGCAGAGGTCAGTGCTCGCTGCTAACCGGATCAGCCGATGTCGCAACCGTTCTTCTTACTCTTCTCATTTTGCTGACGCGTTCTTGTTATCCAGGACTTGGAGGAGTTCTGCTTCAAGTTTTGTGTGAATCACCTGACCGAGGTGACACAGACGGCCGCGTTCTGGCAGATTGACGGCAACCTGCTCAAGGATTTCATATGTCGAGCGAGCCGCTGCGGCGCCTTCAGAAACTGACGTCACCCCCCCACCCGACGGGTCCAGGCCTGAGGACAGAGGCTGGTGGCTCAGAGGTGGAACACATACTCCTAACTTTAGGCAACTCCACAGGTGTCACAAAAGTCTTTTCATCATTCTGAGCTAAGCTGACACGAAGCAGCAGCGGTTTGCTTTAGCGTACAGAAGACAAGCTGCTTCATTACGCCTTCTCCTACTTACCCAGAACGATCTTTCCAGTTTTTAATTACAGCCTGCTCTGCTGTTCCGTAATGAACTGAGGGAGATCTTTCTGTTTGCGCTCCTCTAGAGGATCCTGGTGCTCCCTGTTGGAACACATCTGTTCTGTTGCCCCTTCTGGAATCAGGGATGTTTAGGGTGATGAGGCTCTTGCACTCGTAGTTGTCAGGCCAGGAGTATTTTTGTAGCCTTCACGTTGACTTGTCAAAAAAGTCAATTTAACATATAATTGAATAAGTCGTCTGAATTCAGAGGCTTAGTCTTAACGTTTCGTTTCATACCATAGGCCAAAGAGTGAGCCGCAGTGGTTCAGTCTGTAAATGTTACATGTGAAACCTCTGCTACTGAACTCTTCTAGGTGGAAGTATTATAAAGTGCAGCACCTGGGGATGTTAAAAAAGCTACTTTTGTCTAGTTTTATTGCACAAACCACTTCATTTGCTGTAAGCAGGCAGTAAAAACCATGTGAAGTTTACACTGCGGCATGGGATGATGCAGGAGCGTCATCTGTGTGAGCTTGGACCATTTAACCCACCCGACAACACGGTTGTCTGTGGAACAAAAGGTTTTACCGTGTCAATACTTACAAATGACATCTGACTTTCTGATGTGAGCACTTTGGAGAGATTTGCTTATTTTGAACAATGTCTGTGGATTCAATTTGAGTGCCAGTGGATTTTTTTGACTTCTGCATAAACATTAATAAAGATTTCTGATACTCTCTCTTATTTTTACTCAGAGATAATTTAGTAGTTTAAACAGTTTGAATAAAAAAGGAAAACCTCATTTAACAAATACAAGAACGTTATTTGTAAAAAATGCAATAGGCATGATTAAATGTGAGAAAGCAACCGTTAATCAGAGGCTATTAAAAAAAGACAACAAATATAAACAGTGAAACTGAATGTAAAAACAAGACATACGGTTTGCTGATCAGCGTCTTCAGTTATCCAGGCTGAGGCGCTGAAACGTCTCTGAATACTAGAAGAAGCACAGCTGACTTCTCTTAAGCCAAGAGGACATATGGCGGCCAAGTGTAACCTCATTTCTTCAGGGCTGAGAGCACCTTCTTCATCGACGCAGCAGCTTTATCCAATTTCATCTGTTTCTGTTGGATTTCTGGAAAAACAGGAAAGAATATGAATATTCTGATAAATTTGAGAAGCAAAACAAATAAAAAACAAACAATGTTACTTGTCACGGTTATATTATCCCCATCTTAGCCCGTGTCATCTATCACTATTTCGCCTGTGCTAAGGTCAAAGGTTAAGAGCAAACGCCACCTTCATTCTGCTTGGTGACAATATTGACCATTCTCCCAGAAGCCTGCATCACCGAGAGTGCAAGGTCATAATCTGTGGAGAGGGGGAAGCGCCTTTAGTGAGTTTGTCACTGTCAAAAACCAGTCGCCTGGACGGTCCCTCACCCTCCTGGCTGGCCTGGTCCGACTGAATCCTGCCGGCGATGTCGCTCATCTCTTGTATGAAAGCAGTGAAAATGGCTTTGGTGCAGCCTGCTTCGTTACAGCTTTTCCAGAAGCTGGCAGAGCCGATGCTGGGCTCTGGAGCCGCAGGGGAGCAGTCGGAGGCATCTGGAGCCGAGACGGGTTGCAGGAGAGAGGTACCAACACAGGGGGCTTCGTCGAGGTCGGGCGGAGGGGACAAGCCTGCTCCGGGCTGTGGAGGAGGACTGTGGACGCAGCTCTGCTCCGGACTTGGCCCTAAACAGACAGGAATGATGGCTCAGTAAACATCCGTACACCTGTGTACTAATCCCACATGGATAAAGACTGAAACAAAGGGCTTTAACTAATCATTTCAGTTCATTTTGTTTACACACAAAAACATTTTTGTCATTTATTCTTATCAAGTATGTCCCTCTTAATCATAACCCTTAAATATCGTTTTTACTTGTGTTTTTTCAATTCAATTTCCTCTAGGTTTTTTGTTAATATCCTTAGCAAGGAGGACCTTTTTGGAGATACTAAGAACTTCTCATTTCTATTCCATTTTCGAATCTTTCAACTGCACATTTATGGATGAGAACGGATGTCTGCAAAGGCTGATGAGTAAAAGGTTTGTACCGTTTTCATCCACCGCCACTGAAGCCTCCTTGGACACAATCACACTGGTGCGTGTTCCCACGTTGGTTCCCTCAACGGGCAGCAAACTCTGAGCCAGAGAGAAACAAACTGGTCAGAACAGTGAAATCAACCCTTTTTTACCAAATAGTTTTTGCTCATTGCTTCAACACCTTTTTGAACTTGAGTCAGTGAAACTCTACACACAGAACTGAGAAACCACCTGGTACCAAAGCCTTTACATCTACGAATTCCACCACAGGTTGAAACTCTGCTAGTCAAAACCCGTAACAAGCCTTCGTATTAATGCCACTAATGACAAAATGATTCCCAGGGGAATCATACGAATACACTTTTCATTTCACTGTCTTTATTCAGTTTCAAGGAAGAAAAACACAGAGCAAACCACAGAAACAAGTAGGCTAACCCTGCCATCTGGTCTCGCCAGAGGATCTCACCTACATCACCAAGTCTTCTCTGGCTAAGCACTGGGGAAAATATCCGCTTGTGTGCAGAGTCCACCTCCGGATTGACCTCAACTCAAGGGTTTCTGCAGGCCTAAACGCACTTTGGTTTAGGGTCCTTGTTGAAGGTATATTGATACAACTTTGAGTTGTGTTACTTCGGTTTAAGCACATATCTGTCATGTTGAAGCAACGGACAAAAACTGCAACCTTCTGTCAAACAGCACTATAAGTGAGGAGCTCAGACGTGCACGCTCGTGACCTTTAACTCACAGCTTCATCCGCGCTCATCATCTTACACTCACTTCCTGCGGAAGACGAGAAGGAAGTGTTTGCATGTTCAGCATGTGTCTTCTTCGTCTCACACCAGTCCTGAGAGG
>CAAE01014781.1:232150-246728 GCA_000180735.1 Tetraodon nigroviridis
TTGAAGAACATTCCCAGAATAAACTCACCTGGGACTCTTCATCTATGTCAGATTCCAAAGGGGCAAATATTGAGGAGTCTTCCTCAGCCTCGTGCCCGTCTACAAACAGATCCAAACACTCATTCTTTTCAGATGCTTTTGCGTGTGCTGATAACTCCTCCGTTCTAGCGCGACGTTCACCTGAATCTGAAGACTCCTGAAGTTTTCTAGATACGCGTTTGGCTGCAGGAACCAACTGACTGAAACGGAAGGAACCAATCAGGCATTAAAGACTCACAATGAACACAAAACACACTCTGTGCACCAGAACCTGATCAAACTAGACTCATTCAACAGTCGGTGCGACCATCATGACTTACTTGGCAGACGGGGAAGGACGTTTCTGTCAGAACGAAGAGGGGGAGATTGTAACTAATGAGGCCTTTAAATCTAACCAAAATATTAACTCTGAACAGTCTTCAAACCTTGGACGATCCAGCTTTCGGGTGAGCATCGGAAGTTTCGGGTAAAGCAGCGGAAGAGGAACCACTTGTAGAGGATCCGTTTTCTGGAAGTAGGGATTTAAACAGAACTTGATATTATTCATTTTGAATTTTGTTTTAGGCAAGGGGAAAGATTTGACTTCTGTTTCCTCCTACCTTTCATTTTTAGATAGTGCTGGGGACAATAAAGGCTAAAAAATATATATATAAAAAAAAAGATGATTTTTAATTTTAAGAATTTTTTAAGAAACCAATTATCCACGTTGTTCTGTAACGGACCCAAAAATCCCGCTGTCGGCCTCCTCAAAGGTCTCGGCTCCGTCTTCGACAGCACATGGGTAGTGGTAGGACTTCTTGCACCGTCCGACTTCACATCCAGCCGTGGCGCCTCTTTTCTTACATTTGTAACACACCTCCAGAAAACACACGTAGAACTCAGTGTTTCCCAACACATACTGGGAAATACCAAGCGTGTCGGCGTGTCTCTGAGGACACCAGCAAGCTTTACCAGTTTGTGTCCTCGTATCACCTCCTCCTTCACGTCCTCCACCGAGAACCCGAACAGGTCGTCAAACTCTGGGGTATTTTTACAACAAAGTCCAGAAGCAAACAGCTGTCCAACAGGCCAAAGGTCAAGAGTCAGGAATACAAAATGGAAAAATCAAAGGAGCAGAAATAACAGAAATCAAAACAAGAGCAACCAAAATGAGAGAACATGATTAAGTCTTTGTTAATAATAAAACCTCCCCTGTTTAACAGGGTTGATTTAATGGAAGTTTAATGGGTTACAAATATCAGAAACTGTATTATTGTGGACTCTTCGAGGTTCTATTTTTAAAAGGTTGTTTTGTAAAATAATCTATGTTTAATGATTCATGTCTGCATGTTTCTAGTTTCGTTTCTCTTCGCTTCCATTTTTCTTTACCGGTACTTGTCAGATTCACGATTTCCTCAAAGAAAAACTAAGATTTACACACCAGCCAGGTGATAAAATCAAAGTATAAAAGCTTTTTTCGTCTTTAGGGGGATATTTACCAGACAGTTCTGATGAGCTGCTAAATCTTCTTTGGACGATAAAGTTCCGGTTTTCTTCGTCTCGTCAGACCGCTTACAAAGGGCACATATCATTTTGTGACCACGACTAATTGCGACACAATCAAACATCAAAAAGCACCCCAGATAAAGTGGCTTTCTTATAATTTTAATTTAAGTCCATGTGTGGCTTCTCAAGTTTCGATCTCGCCGCCTCCTTCCCGTCGTTGGCTCGGCAATCCTCTGGTTGCCAGGTTTTATTCCGGGTATCCTCCATTTGACTTCCCCCGTTCAATAAAATGGAATCTCTTCCACGACTAAATTGTAGTGGCAAAGCATCTGCTTTCGCCACTGCGGCCGGTTGTCAACAGCGTTGTTCACATGTTAAAGTTTACGATTATTATTGTTTATTGTCTGGATTTCAAAACACCTAGTAGTGATAAAGAAAACCAGACAAGACCCATAACATTGTAACAATAACAGAGTGAATCCTCTACACAGGCACAGGGACCAGGCGAAAACTACGTGCTTGATTAAACTGGCAACGTCTGCCGCTGGGGCCACCTGGATTAAATACTCGACACCGCCCCCTAGTGGTCCGGAGTACAAAACACCAAAACAAGGAAAAAACTAATGTGGGAATACACTTTGTTGTAAAAGTAAATACAGCGTTTTATTCTGTGTTCTGTTGATTTTTATTTCTAATTTTATTTTTTCTATTTCATTTATTGAGGTTTTGTTCGTAAGAATGCTCAAAAATGTTTATTCCGTGTGAAACACTGATGGAGATCTTCTCCCAGCGGCTCAGAGGAATTAGTTTGTTCAGCCTGTTTTATTCTCACTTTGTGCCCCCTTCTTCTCTAGCCCCTGTCTCTGAATATCATCTTAATCAGCGATCCCATTGACCCTGAAGTCCATGCACAAACAGCACTGTTCCCCCTTCCCGCCTACTCCTTTGTTTTCCATCTCATTTCTATTCTTGCCCCCTGATCCTGGGGTCTATATGCCCAAATAACCATACCTAAGCCCTTACTGTCTCTCCTGTCCTCTTGGTCCCTGTGTCATATACGACTGTATTTTGAAAATAAAACTTGCCCCACTAAAGCAAAATTCCAACCTGGAATGATTTCTTTGACACATATGACATTAGAGATCATTGTTCTTTCTGGTCCTGTCTGGTCCGAAACACATTTGCTGTTGTGATCATGTGAGAAAATGTAGATATAAAGAAGTGTGCATTTTAGAAAGCTAAAAAAAAAAGACAAAGGATTCTTGTAACATTTATGTAAAAAAAAAGTCACAGTAGTGACATCACCATACTCAATGTACAATATAGCCTTTTGAATACCAAATATTTTCAGACGGACAATATTAATAAACAATATCTACATCAAGAATATGATGCCGCCATGTGGAATAAATTAGCACTATACAGTAATCTCTCATTTTGCAGATGGAGGACTTTTCTTAAAAACTGTAACAGATATGAAAACCCATATCAGCCACGTCTGTTCCTGACACAAAGACTGGGGCCAAGTAAAACACACATAAATACTGTGATAAAATAACAATGAAACATGAACAGCACAGGGGACAGGGCGGCAACAGAGCGTCCAGCTGAGTTAGTGCAAATGTGCATAAAAACAACCGCTATCTACAAATGACACATGATCTTGTTTCAGTGTAGATGCATCAACTGAGATCAGTCCTGCTGGTCCATTCATACATCTGTTTCAGTGTAATCACCGGGGTCCTGTCTTCTCTAGAAAAATATGCTGATGGATGTGAAACTACAACATTACAGTTACTGTGGTGTGTTTGAAGCTTCCAACACCGGACAAATCTACACCATCTGTGCTCGTTTGGAACTAAGAGAACGTGATGCCGGCGGCCCGGCAGGGTGAGCCGCACCAGTCGTTTGCTGCTGCGTGAGGTGTGGAGGAGCTCAGGGCTTGATGTCAGAGAAGCTTGTGTAGGTCTCGCTGCAGCTGGACGAGGTGCTCAGGTTCCCAGAGCCGCTGCCCTCTGAGAGAGACGTGCAGGGACGACAAAGAGCGTCAATGTCAGGTGTAAAAGGTCAAATCTAAGGCTCCAGGGCTACACGCTGGAAGTGACAGGGTGGGTTACCTGAGCTGGTGAGCGACTGGCAGGACTTAGATTTTCCAATGAGAGACATGAGATTAGCGACCGCCATCGTGCCCTCCTTAGACGTGCTCAAGTTGCGCACTAGCCTGCAGGAGCGCACACAGTAATGCACAGCTGCTGCCAGTATATCTGTTTTTACTCGCTGTAAGTTTCCCTGGAGCTGTTTTCTCACCACTGTCCATCATCCTCCTGCTTGATCAGCTCCACCGTCTCCCCGTTCTTCACCATCAGCTCCTGTGCACCGGCCTTCTCATAGTCGGCCTTCACTGTGTATTTGCCAGCACACTGTGCAAAGCAGACAGAAGCGTAAAAAAGCACACATTCAAAGTCGATGATCAGCACGAGCCGGCACAGGGCTGGGACCTGGTTATCGGCTATGACCTGACACTAACTGCCACTGACCAGTTTCTTGCTGGCGCCGTCTTCTGTGTCAGAGTGAAGAGGATCCTCGGCGCTGGAGTAGCCCTCGTGCTCCTCTGACGCATCCAGGGACAGCGAGGTTTTGTTCCAGCCTGAGGGGAAAATAAAGAACGTGTGCTTAATTCACAGCCACACTGGCCCCACTGTGTGAAACACACAGGGGGTGAAAGAGGGACAGGAAGGGCCAGACAATGCTGCGGCAACACAGAGGAGGGGAAGTTCATTCCAGGAACATCAGCAGGAAAAGAGCACCGACAGAAGCTGCGCACATGCACTTTGGTGTTTGGAACAAAGAAAAAGTGGCAGGCAAACTTCTCCTGTGTCTGCGTGTTTTGCTATATTTTTCACTACATCCAAAAGCAACAAGGAGGTCGGAGGTTAAAGAAGAGGAAAGGTTTCTGTCACCACCCGATGTTGCGGGTACCTCTCTGCTTTGTCTGTGAGACGCTAGAGGTGCTGCACCACTGGGGCCTGCTCAGGGTGAGGGGGGGAGGACCTGCGTCTGGGGGACGGGGGGGCAACACAAACACAGCTCGTCACACAAGCTGAAGCGGCTACAGCCGACGGAGCTCCTCGCTGCCACACATCGAGGCAGCGCTCGGACGAGACGGAGGGCCCAACCACACGTGCACAGAGAGCTGTTTTCGTGGCGCCGTAGCTACCTTTGAAGCCAAAAGGCGTGGGATCGCTCTGCCTTTTCGTCTTACGATCCAGGCTGGTGGGACTTCCTGTAATTAAGCCAAAACGCAGATAATTCACACATGATACACAAGTCATAAAAATGTCAGAAAAATGAGATAGAAAAGAATACGTGAAACAACTGATACTGTAAATTGTCATTTATCATAATTTAGACATCACTACGCCTGGTTTTGCAAATTAAATCAACACCACATGCATTAAAGGGCTTTTTTTTAATCTATATCCGCATGAGCCAGTTTGTGTCAAAGAGCATGGACCTTGAAAGAAAGAAAAAATACTTCTAGAATATATAATCTGCTGCTTTGACCTAATGATACATTGAAATGATTACAATAAGGTTGTGAACTGTGTGACAACATAAATTCAGCATTGGCCTTCAGCTCCCCTTCTGCTCTGATGTTACTGTAGCGCTGCAAAGTGTTTTAGGCTGCTGTGGCTCTATCTGAGCTCACAGGAAGAGGAGGAAGACAAGAGCACACAGGAGGAAGAGGAAGGTAGGCACACAAAGGAAGGTAACAAGAAGAAAGGCCAGAGGTTTGGGACACGGGTCAGACATCTTTTCTCTCATCTGCGTCTCGGCTGTAGGCTCACCTGTTCCTGTGGGCTTCGGTGAGAACGAGGACATGGCATCTGTGCTGCCGGGCTCTGCTTTCTTCTCCTCTGGCTTCTTAAAGCTCCTCTGACCAGACTTGAAAGGACTGCAAGCAAAGGGAAGAGCACACACAGATGCTTTGCAAGGCTCTCCAAACACAAATGTGGCAGAAACAGGACCCCAAACCCTTTTCCTGCGCCTGGCAAATGTGCTGACTGCAGCACCCATAACTGACCCACCCGTCATGACATATTAAAGCACACCTGAGGGTGGCTGCTCCACACACGGGAGGAAATCCTGGCTCCGCTGACCTCTGCTGGCTGGCTTCTGCAAAACAATGTTAGTTTTTGGAAGGGTCCCAAATGCTTCTAAACTCATTTTATTACTGTGTTTGACAAGATGTTCCCTCTGTATACCTCTGCATGCTTCCAGCTGAGTGGTCAGAACCTTCCTGATCTCGTTGACCCACGTGGTTTTAACATCTGCAGTTGGTGCCTTTTGGACAAAAATCAGTCATTGTTACCTAAACAGGTATTTTCTTAAACATATCTGTGGTTATTGTTAAATGACATCAGATACCTGCACGATGTAAACCTCCTCTCTGGACTTGCACCATATTTCAAACTTCTTGTTGTCCCCTTTTGCGTTCTCTGTGATTCCAACAGCGCTCATCTATGAATGCATGGTAAGAACAGAAGCACGTCAGAAACCAGGGAGCCGAATGCTTTTAGAACCTGTAGTTCTGTGACTGCGGCAGACTCACGCTCAGGGAGTGTTTGAAGCTGTAGGAAGGGGCCTTCTCGTAGCCCTCTCCATTCTCCTCCCTGCGCTTGCAGAAGAGCAGGGCCTTCTCGTGGAGGAAGAGGTGCCTCTGCATGGGCTTGAAACGGGCCAGATCTTTCACCTTAGCGTGGCCTTTCTTGTGTTCCGTCCAGACACTGAAGGAGCCCTGCATCAGTAACTTCCCCAGCTCGCTCAGATTACCCTGAGGAGGAGGAGTTCAGCATGTTAGACAGGCTGGTGTTCAGCCTGTTTCCTTTGGTGTCTCTGCCTGGGAGTGTATATTTTTGGTTTGGGGTTCGACTGCAGCATTTGTTTAATTTCTACCTCTCCTATCTAAACAGCATCAGAGAAGCTTTTGTGAACTAAACCCGATTCTGTGGTCATCTCTAACCTCTAATCGCTGCAGGGCCACGGCCACACTGCCAGCCTGTGTGAAGAGCTCACCTCATATCCTGTAATAGCGATGAGGTGCATGGAGTCGTTGACGGCCTTGAGGATGCCCAAGATGGAGGCCAGCGCCTCCTGCAGGTCATCAGCACCCTCACAGGTCTTGCTGTACTTCAACATTTCCTGGTCAGAAAGGACAGAAGCGAGCTCACGTCAGACACCAGACAGGAAATTCTTTTTAAAAGAATCAGAATTGAAAAAAAAAGAACCTTGAGAAGCAGCTGATATTTTGTGATCCTCTGAACAGGCTTCAGCAGATAGGAGTCTAGGCCCAGCTTGTGCTCCAACTTTTTCTGACATTCCTGGTTTTGAGAAAAAAAAAAAAACAGTGTCAAATCAAACCCCGTAAAATCATTTTTTTAAATTTTTCTGTGAAATCTTGTTTGTCCACCTGGAAGAAGGCACAGTCTGAACACTGCCTCCAAAGACTTTCCGAGCGAGGCTTGTTGTGACAGTACTTCTCATAGATCTGCAGGTCGGTCATCTGCAGGGGAGGAAAAGTGATTGGAATAATATCATATGGTATATTTTCAGCAGCAGCACATGCAGCTGCATCAGCCACTCACCCGCTGCAGAAAACATCTTCCAACCAATTCTGGACAGTCGGTGTACTGCTCCAGCTCCCTCAGAAACGTCCTGTCATCAATAAAAAGATGTTAATACCAGGCTGGAGGTGCGCAAAAATGAGGATTTGGCGATGGAGACATCAGCCTGTGAGGCTGATAAATGGTGCTCTTTCACCTCTTGTGGAAGTGGTAGATTTCAGACATGTTTCCAAATAGAACCTCCTTTTTGTTCTGCAGAGGGGCAGGGATGAGGGGAAGCATGGCCGGGTTGTCCATCTCAGAGGCATAGCCCTGAAGACACAGGCACCAGAATCAGTTCTGAGGTTCAGCCGCAGACAGAGGTGCTGATGCCCACCTGGAGTACGCAGAGCAGCTCCTCCACGTAGGCTCTCTCGGTTTCCAGCAGCTCGTTCATGACGTGTCTGCAGACATGGAGGGAAAGAGATCACATGTGCGGAGATAAAAGATGGAAGCTATCAGAGAAAAGACAGTCACAGTCCATCTGCTGTGTAATTAGATTTTAGATGCTGGCTGGTCCCTTACCTCCTCAGCACCGCCAGGTTCTCCTCCTCCTCTGAGAGAGATGCATGTCTGTTATGCTCTCTGTCCTGCAGGTGTCCATTCCCCTGTGGAGACACATCAGCTCAGGACCAGACAGAAACCAAACATCAGAGTGGGTGAGAGCTGAGATCCCTTCCACTCACTTTGTCACAGCCAAACTCAGAACGCGTCTCTGACGTGTTCTTCTCCTGCAGTGTTTTGTGGACTGTAGAAGAGAGGATGAAAGGTGGCTAATAGCATGCAGAGTGTGTTACGCCCAACCAGTGTTTGTGCTGCTGTGTGAAGGCTGACCGGGGGAGCTCAGGGGGGATTTGATGAAGGCTTCAGGTCGGGGGGCCACTGGCTGGACTGGCCTGGTTTGTTTGGTTGCCAACTTTTTCAGACTCACTCTTCTCTTGTCAAACATGTCCTGCATAGATAACTGTTTCTGGAAAACCTTCTCCACCTGGTCCTGATGGACACAAATCACCAGAAAATGTGTGTTAAAACTCAGAAAAATGTCCACAACAGGTGAAACGGCTGGGTTCTGTTAGCTGGCCCTACCTTGAATTGCGGGTTGAGAACTGCCTCATATTCTGTCCAGATGGTGCTGGGGTCCGAGAGCTGGTTCTGCTGTGCGTTGTTCAGGTAACCCTCCAGCTCCTGAAGGGCCAATTCTGCTCCCTCGTGAGATAAGCACTTGTCTACTGGTTGAGACGCCAGCAGGTAGATCCCATCATCCACCCATTTTGAGGCCTGGGAAAGAGCAACAGGACTTTTACAATAACCAAGTTACCACAGCACGACTACAGCGCACGTTCTGCTCTCACCCGTTCCAAAGCGTGATGCAGCTTCATGGCTTTGAGAAGTTGCTCCCTCCTGGCCTTCAGACCGGCCCTCACATCTTCACTGATTGTGCTGATCTCTGTGCATTTGAGCTGAATGGAGTCCTGAGCATAGTGGGACTTCTGGACCAGGTCCTCGCCCTCCTGGGCCAATGACGCCGCTCTGTCCAGCAACTCCTGTAGAGCAGCAGGAGAACAGTCCAAACCGCTAAGGTCTTTAGCTCTTAGTTGTTTGCACTGAGCAGCTTTGATATAAGTAATAATAATATATAAATATAGTTAGTTATTTATGTTTTTGGGACGGTGGTAACATCACAGGGTTTCAGTTGACTTACGTTAACTCTCTCCTCGTAGGCGGTGTGCTCAGCGAAGATATGATCAGCGTGAGCTGGGCTGATCCCGACCTCGGAGAAGGTCAGAAGTTTCTCGGACACCTGTTCCAACTGAGTCCTCACCTGCAGCAGGGATACGCGGGTCTGATCGGGGCTTTCCCAGGGAGGACTTCACCTGTGTTGTCCTGCGCTAACAGGAACCAGCTCACCTCGCTGTAGTTGTGCTCAAAGTGGCGCAGCTGGAGACACTGCTCCAGCTTGGTTTGATGCCTCACCCAGAACTCATCAAAAGCCCGTTCGGTCTCGTCCAGCTGAGACAGCAGCCTGAAATTGGAGGAGAAACAAGGACAAGAGGACACGTTCCGATAAGCACCTCTTCTCTCAAGTGAACAGTTAAAGCTTTAAAATATATTTTACTGTGTGTCTCTGTGTGTGGTCCCGTGACAGGTAAATCTATATATAGTCCTTACGGTGTCAAGAGCGGAAAAGTTATGTTTATTTAAAACAGTTTCCTATTTGAATGCCTGACAGAGCTCTTGAAGAGCTTTGTACAATGCTCTTTCAGTTTCATCACTAAATAAAATAATACATGGTTGACAACTTTTAGGTGTGCCCACTATTCCACCCTCTGACTGCTGAGTCCAGTCTTTACTGGGTTCTGACCTCTGAACCGTAGCCATGTTCTCCAGTTCGTCCTGGTTCATGTTGTGGTCGGGGTCTCGAACAACCGGCTCATTGATGCTCTCCAACAGCCGACTGCCCTGACCCAGAGCCACCAGCAAATCCTCCTGCACCAAGACAGCCGGGAGCATAAGTACCACACGTGCACTTCCGCATTATCATACAGAAGGAACGGTACGTGTAATAGCAGATGGTGCCACCTTCATTTGGTCTTTCTTGTCGGTGTGTGTGCTCAGCAGGTTGGTTGTGGCCTGGACTTCGCTGGGGAGTTCAGTTTCAGCCAGCTCGGTCCCGAATGACTGCAGCGTCTGTGCTGTTTTCTTCACCATCAGTGCAAATCCTTCAATAGCCTAACAGACAAAAATATGAGCGCTCGTCTTTTTCCATCACACATGCCAACCATGTGGCGTGTGCGTGCTTACAGTGCGGTGTGAGATCCACTTGTCGTGGCAGTACTCCTGTGTCCCCCCCAGATCCTCTGTCAGCTGCGTGCGATCGATGTAGGAATGTAGCTCTGCTATGGAGCTCAGCATGATCACCTGAAATAATTCCACGTGTCACCGCCTAATAAAATGTCTGCCTGACTGTTCTGTAGCTGTACACACCGGAACCTTCATCTTGAAACCTCATCCTTGTTAAACTTGAAGAAGATATCAGAGAGCGTCCGCTGCAGGAGTGTGGTGGGTCTCAGGACCAGAACCAGCTCGAGGTTCCCGGGGAAGGAGCCCTGGAGGACAGAGAAGACAGACAGCAGTTATACTCCACAGTTATAGATACTAATATCAAGTGAATTCAGCAGGTTGGATGTGCTCGTCTGCTCCTTTCCACACACTTTGGCTAAAAATACCAATTTATATTAAAGCTTGAATTTAAAATGTATAGAGCAAATTTAGACCCAAATAATGTCAAACACATTAAAAAAAGATTTGATTTAAAGGTTATGACTAACAGTAACTTTCTGAACTGAAGTAAAGCTGAATAAACATCAGATCAAATCTGGCCCTGGAGATGCCGTCCTATTGATTTATGTGCCAATGTCATAGAAAACCAAGATTATAACTGAGCGCATTCTTCCATGAACACCTGTGTCCTCACACCTGTGCACACTCCCTTTGGATAAAAGCTTTTAACGTCGTCCATCCAGCAGCCTGGACGACTCTGCCCACACAGGACCTTAATGCACTAAACGCTTTCCCAGCACCAGTCTGTCAGCCAGGGCCATAATGGTCCTCAATTTAATTTAGGATAAGCAACACGGCCTCTGGGGTCTCCGGGGACCTCTCGTGCAGACATTTCATCTCCTCTAACTGTGTACTGCTCTGCTGCCCTCAGCATTCACGGTGATGTGATGATCCCCCGCCCGACCAACTCCTATTAAAAACATCATATCTTATGACTTGAATGGATGAATATGGGATGGATGAATGGATGGATGATGGATGGATGAATGAATAATCAATCAATGCAAAACTGTTCGTCTCTTAGAGGAAGCAGTCAAGCAGAAAAGTTTGACTGAGAAAAACTTCTGAGAAATAATTAAGAATAAAGGAAGAAATCAATTCCTTTTTCCAAAAGCACCAGAGAAGACGTGAGGTTACGGACAATCCCCCTCTCTTTGTGTGTGAGTACACAGCGTGGGCTGTGTTCCACCATCACTTACTGCGATGCGAAGCAGGTGTCCCCTTGACAGCTGCCCATCGGTCTTGACGACGATCAATAACCAGAATGAAACCCACGTCTGTCGAGGATAAACTGGAAGACACACAACACGGGTCAATTCCTTCCCCGTGAAAAACTCTGTGCTCATTCCAAGTACCATGTGATTCTCCTAAAAAATCACTGCCTATGACAGAAAGACCTCCAAATGGCTGTTTCTGGTTTTCTAGGAGTGATAAACACAATCAGTCTCTCTGACTGAGTACGCAGTTGGGATAGAAATTCCTGCTTCTTTCGCTCTTTATCTTCTCAGACAGCTGGTGCTCCTCATAAAGGAGGCTGCTCTGAAGCATCTCCAGATCTTTTGGCCATGGTCCTCCAGCCTCCGCCCCCTCCTTCCACTCCACTCCGCTCCTCGCTGCTGTCCTGATTTGTCCCAGAAGAGAGGAGCGCTGGGATAATAACAGTCACATCCAAACACTTTACTTCACGTTCCCAATTGGGAGCATCTTCATCTGCTCAAGAGCCGTGTGGAGATCCTTCAAACGTATCCTTGTGTCACAGCCATGCAGAGAGGAGCCGTCTGACGGGACAATGCAGCAGCGTGCTTCTGTTTGAGTGCGGGGAGCTACATGCTTCAGATATCATCGCTTCCAGCCCCTCCCCCTAGAAACTGTACGCTCCATGTCGGTCTCGCCACCCAGTGAGACAGTGGCAGCTGCACAGGCGCAGGTTCCTCACAGGACAGCTGCTGTGCTGGGAGCCATCTTTGGGGAAGGGGGGGGCTGACAGAGACCCAGAGCGGGTTCCACTGTCGGCACCAGATTTTGATGAATTAAGAGAATACCCGTTTGTCTCTGTCTGCTCCTCTGCCGTCCCCCAGCGGACCTTCACGTACCCTCACCCAACACCCTCGGTCATCTTTTGCCACCTAATTCCATCATCATTTCCACTTCGATACACTGTCAGGTGCCAAAGCATAAACTGTGTAATGGGAGGAAGAGGAGGAGGATTATGAGGAAGAGGACAGACAGAAAGGGGGATGCATTGTTCATACCAGACCAACAAATATCTGAGGTTGAATGAGGCACAAAAACAAAACAAACAAAAAACGGAGGAAAAAAGAAACACCCTATGGTGAATTTATATGAATTAGCAATTAGGATAAAAATATTCAGCAATGTTGATACTGATGTGAATATTAATGGCTCTCTAGAAGTGGGGGGACATGATTCAGCAGTAGATTGTACACACACAACACACACACACACACACACACACACAGACACGATCCTAAGTGCTGTGGTACATTAAATTCAAAAGAGCTTCGAAGCAGCAGGCTGATTTACATAAACCAATCAGCAGCTCTGGATGCATCTGCAGATGAAGAGTGGACACTGACTTCAAGCTAAAGTGAGTGAATGATGGAAGGGAGGTCGAATGTTCTACTCTACTGCATTTGTGATCTTATTGATTTGGGCTATTCAAGGCTGTGATGCATTGGTGGGAGATGCGCCTCTGGCTGTGGACTGGTCGTGCTCATTCCCTCTGGTGGCTGCAGCCATCTGCCCCTCCATTTGCACCAGCTTGGGGATCAATGCTGTCCCCCCGTAGGTGACCCGTCCTCAGGTGACCGGCAACAGACTGACCACCAAGGAGGTGGTCAGCTTTCCAGAAAATACCACCAGCATGACAATTTTACACTCACAGACATTTCGTTTGAACATTCTGATATAAACTTTTTAACCAAGGACAACAAAAGTAGGTTGGAAGTATGAAAAAATAAGCAGCGGACAACATGGGTCCATTTGAAGAGCAAAAAAATTAGAACAAGGGAGAGGTTCACGGAGGAATAGATGAAGGATGTATGCAACCCTCCCCCTTGTCTCCTCTAGTCTATCAGTGTGTGCACAATCCTGATAAACACGTGGGGTCATTAATCCACAGCAGCCGCAGCAACTCTGTGGAGGCCTGCACTGCCATCTCCTGGCACAGAAGAAGAAGCATCTCTACAAAATGTGAACCTCTAATGGAAAAAGGCCATACTGACTTCATCTCATTACCTATCAGAAATAATCCAGCGTAATAACCAACAATCCAGTTTATGTGTGCAAAACAATGTCAGTGTGCGGTGTACCTGGGTACACTCGTCAGGTAGGTCAGCACGTTGTGAAACTCCCTGTCTGTTATGTCTCCAAATGTGGGGAACTCTGGAAACACAATGATGGGACTGCCGTTGTCACCTCTCCCTCCTGTGGGACGAAAAGCAAAACAACGCTGGTCAGTCAAGTTACAGATGAGAGCAGTGTATCACAGCATGAGAACAAAACCTGACAGGTTTCACATGGTGAGTCTGACATGTTTTCAAGTTGACATATTCAAATTAAAGGTGCCTTTTAGGTAAAACAACAACAACAACAACAACAAAAAACCTCTCTGACGTTAAAAAAGTTAATTTTGCTTTTTGAGAAGAGAAAATAAAATGACTTTAAAGGCTTGTAATGCTGGTTGTCCCAGCAGGACCCCGTTGAGGTCAACCCACTGACAGCAGCACAGAAAGGGAATAGAAATGCTGGATAGGCACATGCACGGGGCGGAACAGCTGCTCTGTCAGTGCACACCAGAATATCAATCTGACTGCCTTTTCTTCCCTTGTCACTATAGCAACCGCAAGTGCACAGTCAGGTTTTAGACTTTAACGACTGTTGTTTGCAGACGTTTGTAGACCCTGCTCGTCACAAATAACAGCTGATCTTTTTTCTTCTTTTTAAAAAAGCTGTCACACAAAAAAAAGATGAAAAAATGAAATAACCTACTTCCAGAAATTCACAGCAAATATTTTTTTAAAAAGGCTCATTTGAATTTGTTTGCTTTTAACTGCAGGAGATATCAGTCAAATGTGAACGTATGCTACCAGCTCAAAGCTATGAGTAGCCACCTTCAATGTTCCTTTTCTGGTTTTTATTCCTATATTTGGTGCGTTGTGGTTCACAGTTTGACTGTTTGGATGTCAGATATGGGTGGAGATGAAGAGAAGCACCACCTGAAAGGAAGGCGAACTGCCTCATGAGCTCCGGGGCGATGTCAGCGGCACAGAGCGGAGCGCTGTCCAGCTGCATGATCTCATCTGGACACAAACGCACATATTATTGACATCAGTGAGGTGGTTAGTGTTCAATCACCATGGTCGTAACATAATTATTACACATTAAATCCCCTTGACAGTTTTATGGAACCTACAGCTTCCTATAAAGTGAACAAAGACGACAGCAGCGTCAAGCAAAAAGTGCAAAGTTGGAATTTGAACTTATGAACATCAACCTGTTGCATAATTGCTTTTGAGAGTTAAGAAAAT